>JAOVYW010003517.1:0-13982 GCA_025775045.1 Hiodon tergisus | reverse complement strand
CTCATATACGTACACACACTCACACGCACGCGCTCATACACGTACACACACTCACACGCACGCGCTCATATACGTACTCACACTCACACGCACGCGCTCATATACGTACACACACTCACACGCACGCGCTCATATACGTACACACACTCACACGCACGCACTCATACATGTACATACACTCACACGCACACGCTCATATACGTACACACACTCACACGCACGCGCTCATACACGTACACACACTCACACGCACGCGCTCATATACGTACACACACTCACACGCACGCGCTCATATACGTACACACACTCACACGCACGCGCTCATATACGTACGCACACTCACACGCACGCACTCATACACGTACGCACACTCACACGCACGCGCTCATACACGTACACACACTCACACGCACGCACTCATACACGTACACACACTCACACGCATATCACACATGCGCTCATACACGTACACACACTCACACGCACGCGCTCATACGCGTACACACACTCACACGCACGCACTCATACACGTACACACACTCACACGCACGCGCTCATACACGTACACACACTCACAAGCACGCGCTCATATACGTACACACACTCACACACACGCTCTCATACACGTACACACACTCACAAGCACGCGCTCATACACGTACACACACCCACATGCACGTGCTCATACACATACGCACACTCACATGCACGCGCTCATACACGTACACACACTCACACGCATATCACGCACACGCTCATACACGTACACACACTCACACGCATATCACGCACACGCTCATACACGTACACACACTCACACGCATATCATACACGCGCTCATACATGTACACACACTCCAGACACACACACACGCTCATACACGTACACACACTCAAGACACCCGCACGCGCTCCTACACATACACACACTCACATGCACATATCACACAGACACACTCACACGCACATATCACACACTCACACCAACACACACACTCACACGCATATCACACAGGCACGCACACACACACACACACACACTCACACCAACACTCACGCACATATCACACAGACACACCACACTCACACAAACACTCACGCACACATATCACACAAACACACACATCCCATCACACAGACACACACACACTCACACATATCACACAGACACACGTGCACACATCACGCTCACACACAGACACACACACTCACAGACACACAAACACACACATACATACACACACACACACAGACACACACACACACACACACACACACACACACACACACACACACACACACACACACACACACACACACACACACACATGCGTACACACTATCCTTACTCCTTCACTTACTTCTGTCCTCTCCCACCTCAGAAGTGGACCGGTTTCATTATCATGTTGTGTGGCCTGTTATCAGCTGGTATTCCGGCTGCACCTGGAGTGAATCAGCCTGGAAGCAGCACTCATTTCCCAGACCTAACCCCCAGCAAGGCTCCCTCCCAATGACAAGGCCTCTGCTGTCTATAGTACATGGTGGAGATTGCTTTTCACATTAGGGAGACTCTTTAAACGGCGTTCAAATCCACTTGCTTTCCGCTTGAGGCCCCTGGCGGTGCCACTCTGCGGTTCCCCGTTTTAATCTTCCCTCCTTCTTCTCCCTACTGGTCTCGCCCTCCCTGCAGCCTTCCCCACCATGGTGGACAACCACGTGGGACACAGCCCCAGCATGCCCTACATGGGCGGGGTCGAGCCCAAGCCTGTCTATCAGCCAGCCCCCCAGGTGGCGCCCTCCAGGTACTCTCCGGTCCCTCGCCACATGCTGGCCGAGGAGGACTTCACCAGGTGAGCGGGTTGGCTGGGCTTTGAGGTGGATGAAAGTTCACCCGTTGGCGAGCGTTTTCATGGAGCTGCTCGGCTAAGGAGGTGGACTTCTCACACGGTCATGATGGCGTGTCCAGGCACTGGCCCTCTATGGCCAGCCAAATTCTCATTTAGAGGGACCTCAAAATGCATTTCAAGGTATCTTAAATTGAACTGCAGATATCTCCGACTAAATCTATTTTAATATATCTGAAATTCAAGATGTCTCAGGTTAAACAGTCAATTTGAGATATCTCAAATTAAACAGGAAGTCAATTTAAGGTATCTCAAATTGCATTTAAGATTTTACGTTTGAGTCATTTAGCAGACGCTAAAGTTTAGTTGCAGTAGTTTAGTTTAGGGGTTGTTACGCAATATGAAATATCTCAAATTAGACATGTAGTCAGTTTGAACTCTCTTAAATAAAATTTGAGATATTTCAAAATGAGAATTTGGCTCGCCATAGGCCTCTGCACACCGCCTGGACCCCAGCCTGTTTACAGCATCATCCACAGAAGCCTGCCCTTGCTACATTCTGACCAAAACCTGCCTGTTCCCGTGGGGGGCTATTGTCACTGAGAAATTAGACGCGCGGGCCCGTCTGTCAACACAGGGTCAGAATTGTAACCTCGGGAAACGGTGACAAAAAGGGTGTGTGGCCGTTGCGTATGTGATCTCTGCGTGCGTGGGAAGAGGACTGACCAAAAGCGGTTTCAAATCTCTGTAGTTAAAACACTACAGCTGGGCTCTCTGTTTTTAATTACTTAGGAACAATACGGGTAAGATTATCAGCAAGTTACTTTGCCGAGTGACGCGGACATCGAGGCAGGAAAGGATTTAAATCACGTTAAATCGTTGTGTCTATGCCTTGTCTGTAAAGCAAGGAATCGTGTTTCATCAGACCTTTTCATGCACGGATAACTGTTTGCCATTGGTTCCTTGGTCTTCAGTTTCACCTTAAGCTTGGGTGTCTCAGAATGCAATGTTTTACTGGCTCTGGCATTGTGTCTGTAGGTGTTGTATCTTAGGGCATGGTATCTGTAGACATTGTATCTGTAGTCACTGTCTCTGAAGGTGCAGAAGGACTTTCTGGCAAAGAAAATATAAATAGTTTGATGACAGATAAGCGGGACCCGAGGCCTAGACAGCCGCTTTACACAAAGTTGTTTTTTTTTAACACAAAAGCTTCTCACACAAAGATACCACAGCACTGAATCATTTGTCCTGAACCTTGTCGACGGAGACCCTTTTACTGGGCCCCGCTCCCGTCGCACTGAGTCAGGCTTTAGTAATTCCTCTGGACACCGGAGACGGCCGTCAGAGATACGCTCAGACTGGCTGTTATGTTGTCACTGTGTCCGAGGATGCCCTATGACAGGCAGTGGTGCTGCCGTCATGTTGACGTCAACCAAGTCCGTTCTCTGTCAACCGGGTGCACCAACACGGGTGCCTTGTTGTGGCATCTAGGGACCGTCTCTTTTACTCTGAAGCACGAACACGATGTTTCCCTGTTTGTTGCATGTCCAGTTTAAGTGTTAGGCTCAGTTATTCATCTCTCAGGAACATACTAACCACAATTTCAGATTTTTACATGTTTTTTTTTTTATTCATGCGTTTGTGGTGATAGAGGATGTCGGCAGGCTCTGTGCTGATGCTGTAACTCAGTAAATTAGTCTGAATATTCTCGCTCGAAACGGCCATCTGCACGCCCTTCGCACTGGTGATGTCGCTGGCAAACTCCCTGTAACACCTGGCATCCCACAACGTACAAGGTTGCACAGAGGCGGCTAACATTGTGATAATTTGGTTCCTCAGGCAAAAGCCATTGGCTACTTCCAAAGGACTGAGTTTAACAAAGTTTTATTTGATTCTCACAGACTGGAGGAAAGGCAGGTTGACACAGCGAGGTTGGCAGTGAGACAGTAAACACCGTACATCTGACAGCTGACGGAACATTCTGTGTTATCAGCCTTTCCTTGGTTGTTTTGTTTTTTAATGGATGGTGGCTGTAATGACCAATGGCCAATCCTCGAGAGCCAAGTTGTCTGCAGGTTCTGGATGTCATGACGGCCCAGTTTAGAGGGCACTCACCGATCCCCAGCGTTGCTTTCATAGGTTGTTCATGCCAGGAAGTCACTAAGCCCGTGCAGTGGACGAGTTCATCAGTACGTTTGCAGAGTTTTCAAGTATCAATCAGCCCTGGACAGACAGAAGAAAGGAGCGCAAAATATCTGCCCTCCAAATTGGATTATATTCCAGATTAATAGCACGTCTGATCACATTTAACTTTACACACCCGCACAAACGCGTGAACCAAGACAAGAGAAAAATCTTTGCCTGATTCCCAGAAAGCATTTGACTCAAGGCTTAGCCTTTAAACTTATTGAAAGCGGTGTGGGGGGGGGGGGGGAAATCATGCAAATTAATTAACACAACCAGTTAAAATGGGAAATAAACGAAGTTTATTCTTCACTCTCGCAGGGTGTGGCAGGGTTGCAGTTGGAGCCCTAGCCTATTAAACATTTACATTAATGGAACCGGCCAAATTATTGGAGCAACCTTCTGTACCCAGTCTCACTTTGCGAGACACGGAAATTAAATTCCTGATCTACGAAGATGACCTGGTTCTTCTCTCGCCCCCTAAAGAGGGGCTACAGCACACCCTGGCTCTACTGGAGCAATTCTGCCAGTCATGGGACCGGGGAGTTAACCTTAAGAAAAACCTTACTAAAACATTAGTATTTCAGGAAAGGTCCAGGCCTCCGGGAATCAGTCAAAACTTCAAGTCAAAGAAATCAAGGGAATCAAGTCAAAACCCTAGAAATAACTTCACAGTAATTTCACATATCTTGGCTTAAATATCGGGTTCCGCTGGAAAATTTTGCTCGGCTGTAAATAAACTCAAAGAGAGAGCAAGAAGGGCTTTCTGTGTCATTAGAAGATCAGCTCAAATGGAAATTCCAATTAGAATCTGGCTCAGAGACTTCACATCAGTCGTTGAACCAATTGTATTTTACGGCAGTAAGGTGTGGGGTCAGCTTGCACAGCGTGATTATGAAACATGGGACAAACATCGAACCTGAGGCCCTGCATGCAAATTCTGTAAAGGTGTCCTCAGGGTACAGAGGAAAACTACTCCCCTGACAATTGCTAATATCACTAACATCAGACAGCCCTTGGAAAATCATATACTAGCTCAAACAATTTGACCTAACCAAATTATGAAAGAAAAATATATTTGGAATATTATCGGAATAATATTGGAATAAAATTCCAGGAAAACAACACAAGCTTGAGCTAAAACCATATTTAGCGACCTAAACCCATGGTCTAAAAATATTTAGCGACCTAGGGCACTTTTGTACGTCGCTCTGGGTAAGAGCATCTGCTAAATGACTAGAATGTAAATGTAGAGAGAGAGAGAGAGAGATAGAAAGGTGGCGGTGGGGTGGCGGGGTGTGACAGTGGAGCTTCAACCACAGTTTACATTCCTAGAGCTGATAAATGAAAGTAAAGCTCGGCTTGTTCCGTGTCCAAGGAGTGCTTGATCCACCGGCATCCTTGACCTTTAAATCGTCTGAAATCGTCTGGGAGCTCTACCCCCGAAGATAACCAGGATCCAGTCCTCGAAAACAAGCGCAAAAACGCATCTAAAAAAATCAATTGTGCGCAGCGATTCATTAAAAAGACTTGCAGTTTGCAGTGTCTATTTAGGCCCTTGGCGTGGGCTCAACTGACCAGCGTCACGTTCACTTTACCTAATTCTGTTGGTTAAAAAGTTTTGTTGCTGACAGATGCATTTTCTCGTGTACCGTAATACATGAGAATGGGACTTCTTGGGGCCTGGTTTCGCAACCATTCCTCGTAATCAATTTGTAGTTTCTGTGTGATTTATTTATTTATTTATTTTGTTGCGTTGCAGGGAGATTTGGTTTAGGGTAAAGGGGTTGCCGTTCCTGGTCCCAGAGGTCCCCTCTCTGTGCAGGTACTTGCACTGGCCGTGCATTCAAGCACTTGAATCAACTGATTATTAGGTAAATTTGTCGTATTTCCTCACAGTATTATAGTTGATGGCTAGTTAAAGAGTGATAAACAACCACCTGCTAGGGTAGGGCTATGTTTAAATACCAGTTGAAGTCTCCTCTGTTTGGATAGACTTCATATTTGCTGGAAGCAGAGAAAACACAGGAACCGAGAGCTGGTGCCTCTGGACAAAGTGGGGGTAAAGTTAAGAGCCAGCATGACAGCTAGAGTGGAACTGTTTCTCGTCACGCTCAGACAGCTCTGTTGGGGCGCTGGGCTGAGCTTTACAAGCAGGATCCTTTGTACGGCTGAAACACTCACACTCACCAGGGCTGAGCCCGAGGGATCACATCGCCCCGCCACGAAACCGCCAGCTGGACTGTCAGGGGCGCCGGCATGTTCACGGCCAACATTTCATCCTCCGCGCGATTCGGTCCCCGGCGACTGAGTGAACCCCCACCGACGAGCCGGAGGTAAAAGAAAAAAACGTGACCCGCCTGTGTCGAACCCAGGAGAGGGCCCGGGCCACTGTGCTTCCAGTCCGGTGATCCATGGATCCGGGCTGCTTTGGTAGTCGTGATATTGTGCTATACTTTCTGCTGTATAGCAGTGTAGGCAGGCTCCCGTTTCATTAGCTGAAATTAGGTGGTTGTCCTCTGGTGTCATATCTTAGAATTAGCTGTACTGGATTTGTACTGATTTGTGTAGTTCGTATGTATAACTTGTGACTCTTATGGGCTTCTTAAACGGTGAAAAGTGCTGCTTTTGTGTGTATCAGTGTGCAAGTTTGAGCGAGCGTGTATGCCCTTATGTGTTACTAGAAACGTTCCTCTGCTAGAGACCTTGAAAAAGTACAACCCTAAAAAAATCAGCTGTAAACCTGTCTAATTGTAGACCTAATACATCTAGAACAGGGGTGTCAAACTCAAGTCCCCATGGACTGCAGGGTCTGCTGGTGTATAAACGAGCTCAAAACTGATTTACACCTCAAAAAACCAGGTGAGTTACTTTCTAATCCCAATAACCCCAATCAAAAAATGAAGGGGTGAGTAAACAAAAAAAACTGGGGTGCACTCTGGATTCGGGGTGACTAGAGTTTGACACCAATACTCTATTGACTCGTCTCGGGCGACACACACTCCAAAAACGGCAACAAGTTTCCAGTGGTGGGACACAGACGAGCTTTACTGCTCAATGCATGTATGTGGTGTGGGTTGATATTAATTGCATGTAGTGTGCGGCTGACTCTTAGGCTTGCGGTCGTGTCACATTCTTTGGTGTTGACCTCTAAATGAACCAGAATTAATATGGTGTGATTACAGGAATCCTTCTCAGCGCTCTCGGTTTTGAAGTTACCTACTTCGCCTGTTCTGTGACACATTTTTAATTTTAGACATCAAGTTTTCATTCTCTAAATGAAGGATTTGTTCCATGCCTCTGCGGCCTGCTGGTCGATGGGTAGGCGGATTGATAGATGTACAGCTGGATGGATGTGTGCGGGCGTTCTGTTTAGATCAGCATGGGTAAACTCGCCTTCTGTGTTTAACTCTCTGCTGAACCTCTCTCTCCCCCTCGTTCCTGCGCGCCGCGCTCTGATTGGCAGGGAGCCGCGGAAGATCACGCTGCACAAGGGCTCCACGGGACTGGGCTTCAACATCGTGGGCGGGGAGGACGGCGAGGGGATCTTCGTCTCCTTCATTTTGGCAGGGGGTCCAGCTGACCTGAGCGGGGAGCTGAGAAGGGGCGACCGCATCCTTTCAGTTAGTCCCCCCCTCCTTCCCCCTCAATCCAACTGTACCGTGGAGCACACTGTTAATAATAATGATACATAGTTACATACAAATATGTGCAAATAGCAGTTTGTTTATATATGACATGCTGGAGATACTGGTAGGCACTAATAGGCCTATTCTTTTCAAAATTCTTTCGAAAAATACATTTAAAATACACCTTGTACCAAACTAAGACTACACAATAAGATGTCATCACACTTTTTCCACTTTCAGTTACACAATATGATGTCGTATACAGGTCTGGAGAGCCTTAGTTGTTTGGATGACATTGTGATTAAACTGTCTTATTGCTCAGGTGAATGGGGCCAACCTTCGGAACGCCACTCACGAGCAGGCAGCCGCCGCCCTCAAGAGGGCGGGGCAGACCGTCACTATCATCGCCCAGTACCGACCTGAAGGTAGGAGCTGCGGGCGTAGACTCTCTGTTATCACCTCGTGTATCCCATCATCCTGTGCACCACCTGTAAGAACGGAAATGGTCAGTGACAAAGAGAAAAGACGTGATGTCTCTTTTTCTGAAAATGTCTGATCATTTAAGATCATGCATTAGATGGACTCGTGACCAGTTTCTCCTAATTTTTTTTTTTGTCCTTTCATTGTGCGACGTTAACATCTATTTGGTTTGGTGGATGCATGCAATTTGTTCCCAAATTTATTAAACACAATCTTTTTTTCCCCTCCTTACTATTTTTTTTCCCCAAAGACAATTAGTAATAGCACATTGTGTCTACAGATATCTTTCAGTCTTTTATGTTGTAAATATAAAAATGAAGTGATAAACTACCTGGTTGCAATCATCTTTCTATTTACTTGCCTGTATGAGTCCTCTCCTTGAAGGATATTAATTTGAAAATAACTCCTTGTACAGTGTCAATATAAGTTATGGTCACTGTGTTCTGTGATTACATTATTCTGAAACAAGATCATGCCTGGTGTACTGTTTCCTATGTGTGCTTTGTTTTCAAGTTTCCCTAACTATATAAATGTTAGTTAGCTGCGCCTGGGTTTCTTTTCCTGCTGTACTGTTAATTAAATGTAATCGAGTATTTGTAATAATATATATATATATATAGAATATAGAATAATATCATTATGTACCGAAACCCACGCAGGCAGAGTCGGATAGCAGTGTGAATGGGGGTTGTTGAACATTTTTATTGGAATAGCTGAGGACACGAAAATCTGGTCCTTTAAAAGTCAGGTAATGTTTTCCCGATTCCATTTTCAATCTGAGGAAGGTCCTAGTTTGCGAATGAGGGCATTCTCAACTCGCAGATGATTGGCTGTCTCTGGCTAGATTCATACAGAGAGAGCCTCAATGGTTCTTTCTACCTAACCGGTTTTCGGACGGAGAGTGAACACGAAACTGTCCGTCTTTGAAAGTCAGTCCCTACCGACACAAAGAAAGAATAGGGGGCTGCCAGGGGGAGTCAAAAGCTAGCGTCGCAAGTGCAAAAAATACGAAAAACGAGAAGGGAAGTTAATCTTTTCGAATCACTACCGCGGTTGGGGGATGGGCGTGCGTTTACCTGCGGAATATTTCTGGAATCTCGCTTGGCTGTACAGGATCATATGAGGCACGTAAAGGGATTTACAATGCAAGCTGTTTTTCCTCACCTTTAGGGCATTTTTAGTGACGGGTTTTATTGTAATGGTACATATTCAAGCCTTCGACAGGCTGACACTATAGAAGGGTTCCTGGGGTCCCAGGGTTCATGAATGTGCTCCAAGTTTTTGGAGTTTCACCTGTTTTTTCCGGTGACCAACAGGTCTCAGAGGAAAATACAAGACATCGCTGTACAGTAACGATACAACTGGTAAGACAAACCCTTATAAGTAATAATTAATGAGAATAATTCTTAATTACGATTAGTTCTGACGATGTATAAAGCCATCGGGAACGTAAACGAGTATTGCTGATGGGTGGTGCAAATGGCGGTTACCGAGTTAAGGTAAAGGGAACTGTAATAACTACCAAGATTAATCTGACGTTGCTTTCACTTAACATTAACATTGCCTTAACCCTCGAATTTAACAGCATTGAAACACAGTTTGCTCTCGGCTAACCAGGCTAGTATAATAAGTTAGGACGTGTATCTTAATTTTTTGTTTTGTATTTATTTTAATGGGAACCTATCAGCACGCAACTAGGAAACCAACTGGCAAACTAATTCGTTGATTGGTTTTCAGTTCCTTATAAAGCTCATAAGAATTTCACTTAAGTTTTTTGCCGTTTAGAATTGTAGTGTCTGTAAGCGGCCGTTCCCCATTCAAACGTGACAATTGCCGAAACCTGACACATTTATTATTATCACTATATCAAATGGCTCCTAAAGATTTCCCCTAGCCTATGTTTTACTGCAGTTGTATGTGAGGCCCCATCGCAGCGGATCTTTGTGTAGGCTTCGCTTTGCATGCAAAACTACTAGGGGAATGTCGGAGGCACTTTTCACCAGACGGTTTTCAAGCTTTCTCTTCAAAATGTAGTCTATTCCGAATTGATAATAGAGTGTAGTGTTAAGGACACAGCCATACTTTGTCCTTGTAGTTACCATGGTAACGTGTTGGGAAATGGCTCCTTCTTAATCTGCGGTATTATTTAGTTGTGCCTGTTCTTGTCTGACAGTTAAATGGAGATGTTTTTAAACCCCTGGTTGCGAGCGAAGAAAGTAACATGTCTGTAATACTTAACTGTTTTAATGTTTTTAGGGTTGATAATTAATCCATGTGCTGTGTGTTTTGCTAGACCTCCTACAAGGTCCAAAGAGAGCCTTCAACTTCCCTGTATTGGGCTATTTATGGTTACGAGTGTTGTGTATTGGTTTTTATTTTCACTTTGTAGATTCATTCATTCATTTCATACTGACATGCATTCAAATGGCATGTGTGTATGAATGAATCTGTTTCACAGTCAGTGCTGTAAACCTCACTACTTTTGACATAAGATTTTAAAAAGTGTTCCAATGTCTGCTATGAGAAGTATGTCGGTTCGGTCACATGCTTAGCAGGGTTTTTTGTTTTTTTCTCTCTCTCCGCTTTCTGTGATCTCACCTCGGAGGTGTGTGTTTTTGTGCCAGTGATTGTTAAACTTAAACAAGGGCCGAAGTATTGGTTTAGAGGCATGTGTCGCCAACGCTCTCTGTATGAGTCGTGCCCTCTATTGGTTGTGTACATTATAACTTTTTTCTCCATTTTACCTAGCTGAAGATAATGTTGTCACCTGGCAACCTTTGCTGCAGTACAACCACTTTATGTGCAAGTGTTAATGTTGTCGAGAAGGTTGTGTATTTTACGGCAACACTCTGTTATAGGGGTAAACACGCCGTCTTAGAGCTTACACCGAGCCGTCTTTGATCATAGGTTCGGTGGGGTGGGTTTTAACAGGCCCGAGGCCCACCCACAAAATGGGCAATTTGTAATTCCCTTCGTTGCTTATCTTTGTGGTTGACCAAAGGTCGCCGACTGCATTCGAGTTCCCTGCGATCCCTGGCACCGTGTAATAAGGGCCCCTCCCTGGGGGGGGGGGGGGGTTGGGAGGTTTCTTTAATGTTTTACCTCCGCCTTTGTCACCAGTCCGCTTTCGCTGGGAGGGGCGGGCGAAGCACAGCCCGGTTCGGGTAACCGCAAGCGTGATGTTCTGTGAAGGTCCGAGTGCTCGTTAACCACGTTGGTCAGACTGCAGATCAGGAGAAAAATCGACCCTGAATGAGTTCGGCCTTTTGTTCGTTTTGTCCTGGCCAAATTAGTGGAGTGTGTTCTCAGTGTGGCCTGGCTATCTGTAGTATTAAAGTTGTTTGGACTTGTAAAATCTGATGTGTGCTGCCAACATTAGTTGTATTATATATAAACCATGCAGTTGTATGCAGAAGATGCTGCTTGAATGATCATGACAATTGGACGTTATTTCCGACCTGACTACGGGATATTCCTCAGTTATGGCTTGTCCACATTCCACGGCCGTTATGTCAGTGTTACCTTTTGCTCCTCCCCTGTGAGAGCAGTCAAGCATGGAAACGAGATGCAGAACCGCCCTCTTTTCCCAGCTGATGCAGTACTCTGGAACAGCCTTTAAAGTGTGTGTGTGTGTGTGTGTGTGTGTGTGTGTTTGCGCTTGTTTCCATCACAGTTGACTTTGCCCTATGTCAGCTTGATTAAAAATTCCCTTTGTGGCTCGGCAGACTTGCCGCTGGAGTTCCTCTCTTGGGGTTCCAGCTCCGTGCCGCTGGAGTTCCTCTCTTGGGGTTCCAGCTCCGTGCCGCTGGAGTTGGTCACTTGGTTGCAGAATAAGCCACTTTTTGAATGATGAACGGGGGGGATAATTGTACCAAATGTAAGCCTGGAAAGTGAGGTTTCCTCAGGGTAGTGTCGGAAGTGCGGTTTACCTGGCTTGGCGCATACGTGTTTGTGAAAAAGCTAGTAGCTTTACATCTGTTTGGTAACGTTATCATAGTCCACCTTCAAATCAGCCGCGTTTCATTTATTTACTTATTACCCAGATGATTATTGGCCAGAAATTTCCCATGTCATTTGTATAGCTAGCCAAGTTGGATAGAGTCTAAAATCGCTGTAGAGATGCCACAGTTTAACAAACGGGAACCTAAGTTAAGTATCATTATTGAGCAGAGCGAGTATTAAATTAATTGAATAATATAGCAAGAGCCAACGGAAGAAAAATGAGGCGGAGATCCTGGTTTGTGCATGGATAGTAAAATAATGCTAAAAGTACATTTTGTGTAGTTATTTTTTTGCCATATTTTTCTATTGATAAAATATTGAGGTATTATGAATTAATGCCGTGCACAAATAAGTTGCTTTTTAAAAATCTAGCTTTTGATGTGGAACAGTGAAACTGGCTCCAGGCTGCCTACCCATCTCCACTGCTTCTGAAACAGCGTAGGCGTTGCCATGGTCACAAGGAGAGGGGGGGGTGGGGGTCTGTTGAGCTTGCCTCCGGCATGGTTTCTCTCTGGGTTTCAGCTGGGTTGTGTTTCCATGGACTGGGGGTTGAATGGTTTGGGCTCCTCGTTCTGGCAGTTTAGCTTTTGCAGTTAAACCATCAGGATTAGATCAGTTATATATTACTGTTGTAATCTCTCACAATAAAGAGTTAGATGTGTTATTGGCTTGCCAAACAATGGCTCGGTACCTAAATCGCTACAGTGGAACGTTAAAGAGAAACTTTATTTTTGGGAAACTTCAGATACGTGAAAGGCTTTTCTCATAATTGAGAGTGACGAAAGAGTTAACACATGTTATTTATGTAGTGTAAACATTTTCAATTTCTACTTCAACAAAACCATGCAGTGTTTTTCAGTTTCAATGGTAGGGTCACAATAGGGCTGTGGTGGTGACATACATTTGTGTTTCCATACATTTCAACAAGATCCCGGACCTATACACATGCTCTTTATCCGGGTAACGTTTGTCCAGTCGGATTTGCTAAGTGGTGCCACGCATCAACGTCCTTGTACCACTGATTTTGGAAATGTATTGTTTTAGAATTGTCTGTACAATTTGTGTCCTTTCTAATAGTTTTACAACTTCTGTAATTGGTTGCCTAATATTAAACTGACATGAATAAATCTTTAGGATTATATTGGTACTGTATCAGTTTGCCTGTAGACTATAACAAAAGCCTTGATATTGTCTAACCTTTGTGCATCCTTGTGGAAAGAAATGGGCTATATAGGTTTAGTGATATCTCATACAATGTCTGTAGTATTTTAAAATGAAAAAGTGGAAAGTGGAGGTCAAAGCTGGAAATACTGGTGTAATGACCGTGTCCCGGAGCAGGGCGGAAGTCTTTTCTGCACGCACCCCGGGCCCCATTAGCAAGCCACGTCTCCCAATCGTTATACAGCGGAGATAATGTGAAAAGCGTGGGGATTTGTGTATGAAACGGGAGGTCTGTCTGACGTTGCGCCCGTCTGTTCCCACAGAGTACAGCCGCTTCGAGTCCAAGATCCACGACCTGCGGGAGCAGATGATGAACAGCAGCATGAGCTCGGGTTCCGGCTCCCTGCGGACCAGCGAGAAACGCACGCTCTTCGTCAGGTAATCCACACCTACACCTGTACTCACATATACTGCAGCTAGGGCGAGAAACGCACGCTCTTCGTCAGGTAATCCACACCTACACCTGTACTCACAAACTGCAGCTAGGGCGAGAAACGCACGCTCTTCGTCAGGTAATCCACACCTACACCTGTACTCCCAAACTGAAGCTAGGGCGAGAAACGCACGCTCTTCGTCAGGTAATCCACACCTACACCTGTACACACATATACTGCAGCTAGGGC
>JAOVYW010003516.1:0-13983 GCA_025775045.1 Hiodon tergisus | reverse complement strand
TATATATACATATTTCTTCTGTTAAATTGTTTTTTTTGTTTTTTTTGCTTAACAAGGCAATCAATGAATTTGAAGGCTAGCTTGCATGTGTATGGATCTTTGCGTTTTCATGGGTGTACATTTTCACTGTTCACACAAAAAAACTTCTTGTCAGAACAATGCACGCATCTTGTCATCTCTTTCTTAGCGCCATATCCCTTAGTGCGTCTCTGCCTTGCTCAGAGCCAACTGAGGAAGAACAGCATTCTGGGATTTAAATGTTCATCTTTTGAACAAAGATGAGTTAACTTTAGAAATCTGCGGCCTCATTCTCCTTCCCCAGCTGATCCAATTTAAATAGCTATTGTCATTTTAAAACAAAAACAAAAAAACTTTATGACCTTTGGGGAGGTTGAATAGATAAAAAGCCATAACATAACATGCAAATAGGGTTTAAAGTTGCTTCTTTTTTTATCTCTACATATTATTATTCGAAATGAAAAAGACATTAATCAAGGCACAGGGCCTTTTTGTTGCCTGACAGAAACCATAAAATTTTTCACCTTGGCGTTTCACCTTTTACAATAGTGGAGCGGTATACTGAGCCCCATTAAACCTATTATAATAGATTTCACAGTGTATTCATCGCTCCACAGCCAACGGCCCCCACCACCACTCCCACTGTTCGCTCTCGACATCAGTGCAATGTCCCACTAGCATTGCAGAGCAGTTATAACGGTAACGGAGCACAGAAGCGGTTCTGTCAGCGAAACATGAATATTTATCATTTCATCCGCCTTCCCTGTGTCCCTCCCACTCACGGTACCACCCTCTCATCACCGCTGACTTCATGTGGCATCTACCACTGATTTCAAATATCAAATGTAGTTCCATTTTTTTATTCCCTACTGACAATACTGTCACGTGGCACACAGAACACCAATTGTTCTCAAGCCTGTGCAGGGATCGGCATTGTTTTAATATAGAATTCACACAAAAAAATTCACAAAAGAGAGATCATTCATGTGCAACATAATTATACATAGCGCCTACCAAAGAATTATCAATATTTAAATATAGCACAATGTCAAATTTTTTGTTATATTATAGGGAAAAAAGTATGTATGCAAGTCGCCCTGGGTAAGGGAATCAGTTAAATGACAAAATAATAATAATACAGAAAATAATAGAATCATTATTTTGCTGGTGACCTATAGAAGATAATTAATGATTAATGAATCCGATGATGTAAAAATATTTGTTTTAAATGAATAACAACAAATTGGGATGAGAGCTTTTAACAAGTATTATGTTGGATCTCTGCGTTGTCAACTTTATTTATTTATTTTTAGATCAGCCATGAGACGCCTTCAATTGGAATTTCTCACTATTGGCAATTGGTTATGGAAGGCCATCAGTCTCAATGGCAGAGAGCAAAAGTCAAAGAAGTTAATATGAGGAAAAGGATTTAGTTTCAAATGGATCATTTCAACCTTTTGAGTTCATTCTGTCCGTTTGATGTTACTATAAGTTAATGACAGCAAAAAAAAATTGTAAGTTTGTAAGTTCACATTTACCTATATTTTCTGAATTGAGTACGATTAAATCATCACATTTTTGTACTACTGAAACGTTGGTTGGTTAAAAACATTTTTCACTAAATAGTTTATGAGTCTGCACTCAATAAATGTTTGACTTAATTAATGTAAAATTAAATAGAAACAAAATAGTTTTGTTGAGATGAAAGTGAAAACCCACTCTTGGGGATCATCCTCTCCGTGTCACGGAATGAATTGGAAAAAATCTAAACCAAACCTCATGTCATAATGCTGCACAGGCCTACATGTTTTAGTGATAAACTGAAATTTTCAACTTAAATCGCCGGCAGAATTCTGCTTATCATGGTGTTCCTTTTCAGAAGACAGTGGATCACCTCAGTTCTTATCCCGAGGCCGTTTAGCCAAACGAGATATCTGTCGTCCGAACACGACTTTACTCATGTTTACGAGAGGGCAGTAAAATGAAATGGTCTGTAATAGCTCTTGTGTCATCCAGTACGAAACTCACATATGAAGATTCAGTCCCCAAGCAAGTAGAGTAATGCAGGTCAATGCAGTGAGCTCCACTTCACAGGTGCTGATGAGTATTTTTGGAAAAACAGTTCTGCCCCAGGACAGTGAGTTGAAATTGAAAGTTTTTGTTTTTTTTATGGGATCCGAACACAAACGTGCTTTGTGTTTGCCCTTCGTCTGTCACATGACCTCCTTATTAGATCTGCTGTTATCGCAATGAAAAACATAGCTTAAATATAGGGTGATCTCAGCCACTCCTCTAAAGAATTAAATATTATGAACATTTGACGCCTCTTCAAGGTTTAAAGGTCTTACGGCCTCTTACTAGGTTTTTATTGCTTAGCGTTAGCGGGCCAATATTATATTTGGAACGATAATGGACCGATATTTACAAAGGGAATTTCGAAGGGCATGTGCCTTGGCATTAGTGTGCCCAGGCAATCAGTGTGTCCTCACTGGCATATTGCAAAGTTCTGACACTGTCATAACTCCACATTGACTTACTGTAGGATGGAATGCATGTGCGTCGAAAAACTTCCGGAGGTCCCGTCTGAGGGGACACCTGGTGTGGGGCGTGGCTTATGTTGTTTGTCCTCACACAAACAAGTTTCCGTCACTAGTTCCAAGATTGTTGATCTGTTTATTCTATGCTTGTGGTGGACCATGATTCTTTTGAAACAGGCGTTACCCAACCATTATAAACTTCTTTACTTTTAAGTATCTATTATACATTTTCATATAAGCATGTGTTGGTACTGCAGAGCGATACTGAGGGGGGGAACTGACAGGATTCAAAAAGAGTTTTACTCAAACATGTCTACAGATTTTTTGTGGGTACGATACTGATAGATTGTTTGCATAATTTCCTAATCCCCCAAGAATGCTGCCTGTTGGAAGCTTCCTGAAGTTGTTGGAACCTTTGTTAGCCTCGCTCAGTTAGCGTCTGGCCTTGTCAAGGCATGTGCCTTTGGGGCCGGACCCTGTCTGTTGACTCATTCAGATGCACAGGTAGAAAAGCTTGTCTCTTTCAAGTGTCTTTATCTAGACAAACACAGGGTGCGAAAAGCCATTAACCTTAGAAGGCAACCCAATGAAGGAAATATCGGCATGCTTCTGTTCTTTTGTGGCTACATCCAAGGGCTTTCTCTCGGAAATAAAGTCGTCTCTCACTTTTGCTTTTGAAACTGTCATACAAACGTATTACTTCCACCATATGTTACATGAATAAATAAGCATAAGAAGTGTTTTTAAACGAAATCGCTTTTTAATAATAATTGAATAATGCGCAGCACTGATAACAGCATGCCACTCAATAATTTAAACATTTAGATTGCAGCAGCTGTTCCTTGTGTGACTCAAAAATTTTGTGGGAGTTTTATTGCAACAATAAGGCCTTACACTCATGCACGTTTTAAAATACTTTGTGAAAACTTCAGGATTGAGGATTATTTCTTTGTTGTCAGTGTCTGTAAAATCTGTTCCTTTCTGAGTTTTTGATATCTACATATTGCTAAGTGTTCTCAAATATTTAGGTAAATAAATAGAAGCATTAACATAACCATTACATAGCTACGATGGTTAGCTTCAGGTCTTGTATTAGAAGTTTGGTAACATAAGGAGACTTCTGTATCTCTATCTTGTGTGTGAATCGGTACGTACAGCACAGAAGTGTGTGCGTGAATCAGTACATACAGCACGGAAGCGTGTGCGTGAATCAGTACATACAGCACGGAAGCGTGTGCGTGAATCAGTACATACAGCACGGAAGCGTGTGGGTGAATCAGTACATACAGCACGCAGGGGAGCGTTTACTGTTGAAATTGGAATAAGGGAAAACTTTACTACCGGACGGATGGAGGATCACAGCGAGGAGCCTTGTAGAGTTTATGTTGCACCTGCCAACTGGCATACCTCAGCTCTAATAGAGCATTTATTAGGCTTTTTGGAGAAGGGCCTAGGGCAGCGGTTTCTGTGTCCTCCCAGCCAGTGAGCATTGAATGGACTTCCTCACAGAACTATGATGCAGAGTACTTCTGCTGGACAATTCCAGATTTCTTTGTCTCCATTTAGCGTTTCATATGCACACTGCCATTCCAGAAAGCCCAGTACCATCCAAAACCATGATATGTTTGTGTAACTAGATTTTGTCCTCAAAGAAACCATTCTTCCAATAAACAACTGAAATGCTATATAATACCACACATTGGTATTAAACCACATTTTAAAAAAACCACACATTGTGGAATACAGACAGGCATAACACAATATATGTATTTTAAAATGTATTTTAACCCTAATTACTCATTTATTAAAATTCCTTTATTTCCCTATAACAATTTGTTGGTATAATCAGCAAAAGTATACCAGGCTGCTGATTAGTTTTTTGAAGAGAGGTGGATGGCTGGGATTTTTGTGGCAAATTAACAATTTTAAAGACCAGTTGTTTTATTATAATTTTTTTTGGTATGTTTGTTATTATTAATTCAGTATAAATAAATATTTTGCCACACCACTGTGTTCAGCATATTCAGCATATAAATATATATATGGGTTGTTAGACAAATTTAAAGATGGTTTAAAACAGGGAGTGATAATAAGTAGTCTTGAACCCTTAGCAGACTCATAGTTATTTTAAGTGTAAATAAATTGATTTTTTTTTTTTATATTTTCAGCGGCACCCGGGAGTTGGGCCAGAGGTGGCATCAGATTTACTCCTGGAAGCACCAAGTGAGATCTTTTCCAACCCAAGTAATGATTTAACCGCTAAGAGCTGAGGTTACCCCTGTTTCCGAGCATGGCCGTTGGTGGTGTGATCCCTGAGTAGAGATTCTACTCTATGCTGCAGCTGTGGAAGGAGTTAAGACTAGGTTCTGGTGATCTTCACGCGCCACACCTTCAGCTCTAGCTGTTATGAGTCAGTGCCACACTTTGGCCTAGCTTCTTCCTTGGAGCTCTTTCCCGAAGGAACGATGGTTTCATCGCGATGGGTGCAGCGTTGTTTTGGTCAAAAGCAATTATGTTGTTATTCAACGGAGGGTTCAGTGGGCTATATAAAGAAGCGAGGCTGCTGGTAATTGTCACTTATACTTCAGTTTCAGCAGCGACGAGGTGGGCGCCTGTTTGTTCGTTTTTCCTTGTTTATCGTGTGAGGCATCTGTACAATCACTACCACCTCAACCACTTACCGCCACCCGCGAGTGCTTCCCACCCCGCAGAAGGAATGCAGGCAACAGGGTTGGCCCTCCGCACACAGGATGGTGCATGTTCCCAGAAATCCGTTACGCATGCATTTCCCTGTCCGCCTGCAGTCAGGAGTGGGTGTGGAGAAAACACCTCCTCCCTTTTTACTTTTTCATGCGGTCGTGTGGTTATCAGACCTAATCCAATGCAAGCCCTGCTGTACGTCTGACAGCGCACTTGAATTGCCTTGTGTCTTCAGTTTCAGATTGGATGCTTTGAGATTCTCCAATGGAATCAAACTGACATCAGCCGTGTAAGTGGTAAGTGGTCGAGGTGGTAGTGATTGCCACAGATGGGCTGAGGAGTGGAAAACCATGGCCTGGTCTGACCAATCCCGGTTCCATCATGCCAATGTAAGCCACATGTAAGCCACATGAATCCATGGACCCATCCTGCCTGCTGTCAACGGTGGCTGTGGTGTAATGGTGTGGGGAATGTTTTCCAGCAGGATAAATGTTGGCAGTGAAGAGTTGCACATAGGTAGTTTCTTGCTGTAACAGGAAGAGACAGTCAAGTGGGCAAACACATCTTCACTTTCCTGACAAACAAAAATTGTGTTTCAGCATTTATATATCCCTGCCTGAAAGATCAACACGGCTGTCAGCTTTTAAACACAGCATCTATGTTCTATTTTGAGTTCCTTTCACTGTTTTGTATTTCTTCCTCTTTTTTTATCAACTTTTTAGCTAAAGTCACTGCACTTGAACAGATCTATTTTCAGACACTAGTAAAGTAGTTGCAACAGAACCTTTAGACTTGGTCGAAGACAGGCCTAAACAGAGTTTAGTCAGTTGATTATGCAATTCCCGCATGTATTTTCCACTGCAGCTCTGAAGCACTCTTTGGAAAAACTACTATAAAAATGCAATATGATTACTGATAATCAGACAGTCCAAATAACTGTACATGACATGCTGAGGGAAGGTTAAGCTGCTTTTCTTGAGGCACGGCGCAGCGGTTTTGTTTGTGATTGCCCATGGCAATACAGGTCAATTAAACAGACTCAGAGCTGCGCAAGGTGAGCTGACAAAGCGAATAACATTCACATCTGCTCATACTGCTTTGCTTGAAGTGGGTAAATGAATAATAGATAAGTTAATAAACGTCTCACAGGTTGAAATCCCGGTCGTGTCATTTGCCATTTGTGACTGCAGCAGCTCGTGATTGGCTGAGTGCCACCTGGACTGGGTTGGGTTAAACCGGCAGGACTTCTCTTGGCTCGTCACCTATGGGCTGGTGGTGCCGTTGAGAGGGACGTGTCTCTGAACCTCGCGGGCTGTGTCCACTGCAGCATGTAAAAGAGGCAGGTGGCGCGGAGGTACCCGGGATGGGAGGAAACTGGTCGTACTTCTCCGCTCTCATGGTGTGTGATGAGCCAAGAATCATCAGCAAAACTGGCGATTCCAAACTGGACAGAAAATACTAAAAAACAATAATCAACAATTCCAAATGTATTAAAAATAAATAATAATTTGGTAACCTTGCGTCTCTCCCAACCTACACGGATCTCCAGAAACAAAGGAAGAACAAGCACCACGCCACGCCATGCCACACATATGCCCAAAACAAAAAAGCAACCTGATGGAAAATAAATCAAATGACCAACTGTATAGTTTGGTCTCCTGCATTTTAAACATATACATATGTACGTGTGTTTGCTTCTCCCTCATACTTTGTTACCTCAAACTCAGTATCAGTCAGAAATGGAGACAATTTGACCTAATCGGGGTTAAAATCTGCTTTTTTTTGCTGTTCACATAAAAGCTTGTCATTCCAGTTTTGAGTGTGACAGAATGTTTTAGATGCTATCTACCTACAGGAAAGAGGAAAAAAAAGAAAGGCCCATCCCACTGCAGAGGCAAACATTATATGGACCCTCCCTCTCAGGTTGTGTTTTCAATCTCCGTCTTCCTCATTTGCTCCAAGCCACCCTCCCACCATTCTCTCCTTTCCTCAACCAAGTCCATGTATGGTATGGGACTGGTGAAATGAAAACTGTAGAGGAGGGCAGGGCTAAATTATAGTGAGGGGAGTGATTGTTTATTCTAAGGAGTGGACTAATGAATAAAAAATTTTTTTTTAATCTTCTCTGTCTACTTTTGTCTCACCAGTCCCAGGTCGGTTTTAAAATTGGGACGTTATCCTGCAATGTTATTTTAGGAAGTTGTGTGAAAATTTCAGTGTCTATATGCGGGGAGACACTATCATTGCTTAACAGTTTTGGTTTCTTTTGGATCTTTTGAAACATCCATGTTTTGAGCAGGATCTAATGCTCTCAAAATAGTTTGAAAGTTGCTCCATTTCACTAAAAAAACTTGTTCAAGCAAAGCTCGAGTTCACCGTTCAAATTTCTCCGGTCCAATAAAAATGCCTTGTATATTCAATCTTTGCCCAGTGGCAAGAAATTTTAAAGAAGAAGAAATTCTCCTCATTTTAAAGTGAAAAACCGAAACTGACAAACATGGTTGTATCTACTTGTGTTTCTCTTGAACTGGACAATTTCTGAAAATAACTACAGTATGTTTAAAAATGATTTTTCTGGACATCATTCCTGTATTGAAAACATTGTTTCAATTCAAAACATTTATTTTGATACACTATTTTACATTTAAGGACTGTTGAGATACAGTTAAATAAATGTTTGCATGACAACAGCGTGTGTATTTACATACTAACTATCTGTACTGTGGTCAAGAAGTCAAGAGGGTGTCTTCCTTGAATCTAGAAAAAGCTCGTTTTTAGCAAACTTAGGAATGCCAGAATTCTATGTTGACCAGGGAACAGGACTTGTATGGACATGAACGATTTCTGAACTTGCATTCCTCTCACCCCCACCCCAGAATCTTTCTGCCTAGAATGAGTTTGGTTTAATCTGTGACACTTTTGGCTATAGGTTTTGTTTAGACTCCATATATAGCTATACATTAAGACTCTAATACTGCTCTAAATAACATTTATCATAACACAACAGTATGAAAACAGCTGCTTCGCCTGTTCTTTGATAATAACGACCATGATGCCCAAGAGGTCCAGCATAATTTACTGATAGATTATAAGCCCAGTCAGTGGTTATGATATTGTTGTATCCCTGGTTTGTTTTCTTGCGCTTCCATAAGACATGATATTGTGACTTGCTAGACAGTTTTCTTTCAAAAACATAGCTTCATTGAATTATATCTAACAGTGTGCTTGATTTCATTGTCCGTTTTGATTACTTTCAGGACGTCTGACTTCCTTCCTTTACTTTTGATATTAATATGTTTGTATCATTCTTTATGTCTTATCTTAAATAGTAAAAATAGCAATACTGTAGGTGCAGTTTGTATTGTGTGATTTTTTGGAAGGTTCGCCAATTACTATGTAAAACATTTTGGATTATATTTACCCATTTGTAAAATAGTATTTAGTTTTTTTAAACATTGTATTAACAAAGAAAAAATGGACTACCAAGGAAACTATTCAGGAATTGCGTGACAAAGCGCCAAAGCGCAGGCGAAAGAAACTACAGTCCTGATCCAGGGTAAGAGTAGTACTCCATATTTTCATACTTTCTCTCTGAGGCTGCATCAAACTGTAGTGTCAGATTTCACTGTCCTTGCCTCCACCTTAGTCCGCCATTTCACATTGCTGAGAAGTCGATTTTTGCTTGCCCTGTCATAGCGGAACAACAAGCCGTCTTTGTTAGTTACCCTGCATGGAGTCTATGGTGGAAAAGAACACGCGGCGCTGTCAAGCGATGGCGCTTTCAGTCATACATTAAATGGCTGAAACACCATTTTGTGCCTTCGAATCACATTTTTTCCCTGTTTTTGTATTTTTTATGACATTACTCTCATAGAACGGCTACTGAAAGTACTTTTTATTTTAAAAAAAAATCAGAATTATTAATTAAACATTTTACAAATCGTACTTAGAATAAGATATATTGTAGGCGAATTACATCGTTTTATTTCTTAAGCACCGTAATTAAGTGACCGATTCGTAGAGGATTTAACATTTCTTTCGACCGTCTGTGTAAAGATAGACGTTTTTTCCCATATTATTGTTGTGTAATGTTACCTATATATGTACATTGTATTCTGATTATTAAACACAATATTGCGCTACATATGATGTAAAACGTATTTCGGCCATCGTCGCGATCGAATTCACGCATTACGTAGGCTATATGAACAATTCAGTTGTGTTAAAAAACCTTTTCCGATTATTTTGTATTTAAAACTAGTCCTCGAATAAAATAACTTGTCAGTTTTGAGTCGGATTGATTTTAAATCCAAAAACCTGTAGGCTAAACCACTTCAAATATATTCGCGCAAATGAACATTTGGTGGGCTATTTGCCCCGTTTAAAAAGATTCGTTTTATTATCACCCACATCATTAAGTCAGAGACAGTGGGTGTTTCTGTTAATTTAATATCAAGTCCGTGATTTAGCGTACTGCTTTTTTCGCCATTTTAAACTCAAAAAGCAAGCGTGTAATCGTTGTAAAAACGAACCCCCATTCACTGCTTAAGTCGTTTAGGTGAAACGCTAGAGGACATCGTATGTTTCAGTGTCTCTGAAAGCAGCTGTGATGTGCTCTAAATTGGTTAACGTTAGAATTATTTTTTGTCTGTTGAGTTTGGCAGCGTACTGCGGTATTTCCCCCTACAGTTTGCGTACGATAATTTGACTTAGTGACAGCTCCTAAAACATTTGCACATTACCTTTAAAAACGCCATTGGTAGTTGTCTGATCTGGACATAGGTCAACAATGCACTCTAGTTTACAAGAGCAAAAGCAATTAACTTAATCTAATCCAAAACAGGCTTTCGTGTGGCAGGAATAGCTCGAATAAGCTAGCTGACTGGATACATTGGATCTATACTGTAACATTTATGAAGGTCACTGTGGTGTACAACAGTGAAATTTGATTGGTAAATCGACATGTTTATTTTAGTTATTTTGCATTGTTTTATTATAAATAGCCTAAGTGTAGTCATATTTTTCATTAAAATTATATCTAAATGCATGTTGTCATGGTGCTTTGGGAATTACTTTGGGTCAGGTTAGTTACATAATTTGTGATCAGATCGTACAAACAAGTAAAGTAATGAGACCATCATTATTAAATTAATCAGATTCAGAAAAGGGCAGTATAAATCCCATTAATTTTACAATTGAAAGCTATCCGCCCTAAATCACGGGGTAAACAGATTTGTTGAACAGAACCTGGTTCTCTGCTTCCTCCGTACTACGCCTCATGTAGACCGGTTTTTGCAGTCAGAACGGAAAATCTGCATCATGAACTGCTGAAGGCTGGTTTTAGGGGCGGTCCCACAGGAAAGCCTCCTATTGGTAAAGAACGGAGGACAGAACTATGCCAGGAGCCAGGTATACCGTTCTTGGTTTGCGCCTAGATCTTTTGTATTAATACCCAAATGCCCCCAAACAATGCAAAATAAATAATCAAACACAGTTAAAACAAAAGTAGCTACATATTTTTAAAACTATTGTTTTTTTTCCCTTTTCTTTCTGCCAACGTGAATATATCTGTTATGAGATTAAGCCACTATGCACTGATGACACTGGAAATTTGATGTACTGTATTTCGTTTGTGTGTTATGATAAATATTAAAGTATAGAGTTAGATGTTAACCTATAAAGCATTTTTAAATTATATTTATATTTTATAAATCAGGATTTTCCCCATTCATGAAAATGAATTCAATAGATTTGTAGATTAACACTAAACCATTTGTATTTGTGATCTGTATTTTTGTTATGTAATATTTTTATCTGTCGTTTTCACAATTTCAAAGTTATGCTGCTGCCTGGAAGAAGTTGTAGATTACATTTTTGCTTTCCTTTGAAATGTGTCTTCTATTGGCTCTGTAATTGTTAGCTCCCAAAATAATGAAGGCAGGGGTAAGGAACCAAAGGTGTGTAATTAGACAGATGTAGTATTTAAATAGACCCATAGCTTACCAACACCTAGCTAGCTATCGTGTAACAAGCATCTTTTAGCGTGTTACATACTGAAACGCCAGTAGCTTCACATGAATGTTCAAGAAAGGGTTGAGCTTTTTTTGAAGATCAATATATCTGATTGAAAAGTGTTAGCTTCTTTGATATGAATTATTTACTTAACAGATGCTGTTAAGCAGAGCACCTTACGTTCATACTGAATTTCTAATGAAAAAACTATTATGTGGCATTCTCAAGCCTGAAGCTCTGAGAATTTGAACCTGCAATCTAATCTAATCTATTTGCCGATGTTGTAATGATTTAGAGACTTCCAGTTAATTTTTACCTCTTTCTTTTCTCTCAATATTTAGGTCTGTTAAGGAAACCTATTATCCTTTATCAAAAAGTTTTCTGGTTCTGACTGACGTTACTTAGGTCCCATGTATGCCTAATCAACAACTATAGTGTTCCGTGTATCTCTTCATCTATAGGTGAAAATAGATAACAGCATGTGGATTTTCATGTTACCTAAACCAGAAGGCCATTACTGAAACAATAGTGTAAAAATGTCATATTTTAACAATGCAAAGCAAAAGCAGAGCTTGCACGGCACAGAGATATTTATGCACACTGAAAAGCAGAACATTTTCTGTATTTAGAACCACACATTTTCACTATTTTGAGGGCTGTTTAGCACTGTATAAAAGTATTGGTGATAATAAAGAATTTTATTTTTTTCTTCTTCATTCAAATTTGTAAGTTACCCTTGGTTTTTATCTCAAACATATTAAAGAAGCTTAATGGGAGCTTAATTAGTCTAAATAAGTCTTACCAGCTCAATTTACAATATAAATGTAATAGATATTTCAAGAAAAAACATTGAAAGTGAGATTAATGTCACGTGTGCCATGTTTTCAGTAATTTCAACTGATGAAAAAGGTTTTTTTTTAAAGCTGTTGATCAACTTGTGGGTGACACCCAGAAATAAAAGCGCTTTTAAACAATGGGGAATTAGCCTTGATATATGTGTTGTGGGAGGCCTTCTATTTAAGAAACTTGCTCTTCTGTTAAAGATTTGGAAAACGTTTTATTAATTTATTTAAAAATCAAGTTTTCTCAAATTAAAATATATTTACACCCTCGTCATTGACAATTTTAACACTGTAAATTCACTAGAGCTTTAGCAGTGAGCACAAGCATGGATTATCATGCCGTCCCTTTGACCAATACGCTAAAAACATAGGAAAGAGTCATAACCACTGCACCCCCGAACACTAGTCTCTGTTAACACCAACCGGGAAAATGGCATGAGTGCTCCAGAATACAGTACAATTGTCTATTGTATTGGAAGTTGAAGCTGCAATGCAATGCTATGGCAAATTGGAAACAAATGGGTTGTTTTTTTGTTTTTTGTTTTACTTTCCTTGTATGCAATTGCAGAAACAGGACTTATTTTCTTTAGTGACGATAGGTGATCATATTAAACAAGAGCTTGCATCAACACCATGGTGCATTGTTGGAAACAAGTGTTTTTGGCTGCATTAAATTTTGGCAACACCAGTTTTGTTTTCCCCTGTGGACAATTACTGAATGAATAAAGGCGGGTTGACCCAGAAATTTTGTGACCAAATACTGTCTATCCTAATTTTGTGTCTTTTCTCATATCCAAAAACCAAAGTGATGGGCTATTGCAGTATTCTAGACATAATTTAAAACATGCCATAATTTATTTCTGGTGAAGAAAATGGCATGTAAAATACGAGTGCAATGAAACGATTAAATACATTTTGGACTAGTGATCCAAAATTATACGTGATAAATCCTATACATCAGGGGTTTATTATTTTTCTGATGTTTTTCTTTGACTTAAGAAAATCATGAATTTAAACAATAAATAATTATCTATAATTATATGCAGAGCTGTTATTGTAGCACTGTAGTTATACGTATGTGTGTATAAATTAAATGAAAGTGACTTATTTACAGTAGGACCCACGAATAAAAATGTCTCTTTCGGCAGATGATCATCTCTGCAGTGTCCACTGTCGAGCACTAGATGGCAACAAGTGACTAACAAATGGCATTGGCTGCCAGCCCTAAACTGAAGGCTATCCAAGAAAGGGACGCCCCACATTGCGTTGCTCGCATCGCGTTATGGTGTCAGTAAATCAGACCCTCTAGGCGTTGTAACTTCACCTTTTCTTATCTCTTTCTCTTTCTTATCTCAAGTCTGTCCAGAAACTGGTTATTTGGAATATTGTTTCTGCTTTTTTTGTAGCTGGAGGCTATGGCTGGATCACCCTTCCCACCAATCCTAATTGATAGATGTTATAATACTGTAATTATATATTTTTTTAAATTGGAACTGGAACTGAATTAATGCCCCATAAGAAGTGTTGACTCTATAATTTGTGTTACTTTCAAAGTTATCTTCAAAGCCAAAGGTTACTTTGTTTTAAATACAGACGTGAAAGCTAAAAATAAAGAGCCCAGAACATGGGCGAGGAATAGTCTTACCATGCTTACCTGTGGTGACTTGTCAGAACTAAGAGATCCACACGGCTCGACACGCCCACACATATTCAGACATAGTCACGAGGCATGTATAATGTAGTGGGGATGGCTAGGTGCGCTTTCCCCTACCAATGGGATATAGCTATCCCCGCGGAGGTTGCCGGGAAGCCTCACTTCACGGACTTGTAACTTGTAAATAGTCTGTTTTGTGTGCCGGTTCTGTTTGGCAGAA
>JAOVYW010003515.1:0-13985 GCA_025775045.1 Hiodon tergisus | reverse complement strand
TATATATATATGTTTTATGCCCTAAATGTTTTAATTATTTTGCACTTACATAAATGAATAGGTATCTATGTGGATATGAAAAAGCATATACATGTGAATGCAATATTATAATTGTTGCATTTTATGATGGTGATTCATAATTAATTAAATATGAATATTCTTGGGTTATTCGTACCCAACAGAAATGTCAGCTTGCACCAAATATGCTGACTGCATGCACTGGAATAGGCTCAAGGCAATATTAATCCCATTTTCTTTCACCTCACCCATTCCAAGAAGATAAAATACACTAATTTAATCAGGTATGTAATCATTAAGGACACAATTTGCAGATGAATAAGGGTATGTGTGGAAAATTTATTTTTTGTGGTAGCCAGATGACGATGACTATGACGATCTTTGATAACTTGTAATTAAGTAAGAATATTTTCTGGTTACATGGGAAAGAAACATTCTAAACTGCAGTCTCTGGATTCACTGACACCATGCACTAAAAAAAGGCTTAAGGCTAAATTAATTGCATTTCCTCCCACTCAACCTCTTCGATAGGGAAAAAAAAGCCCTTAGGTCTGTCTTAGAGGTGCAGCACTTGTACAAATTGGGAATCTTGCACAACAGCTGACTACCTGGCAGCTGAGTGGTGTATAAACAAAACGCCTAGGGCAGCAGGGCTGTCAATCCATCAACCAGCACCCACTCCAGTGTGTGTTAACAGCCTCAATACATAAATACTGTGCCAGTCTGCCTATGACGCCCCCTGATAATAACAACGAAGGACATTTCACAAAACATATCAAATATAAGTGCATGGCAAATGTTCCTGATCATATTCTAGGCCCGTCATATGGGGCAAAAATTCCTGTTTGAATTTCAGAACCAAAATGTTCATATACATACATATATATATATATATATATATATATATATATATATGAATATTTATTTCAAAATATTATCTCAAAATTTGAAGTGAGTGAAAAAAATGTAAACACTATTTTGGGCATGCAATGTTCACTACCACCAATGCTAACGGAATTTTCTATCTTTTTTTCTAGCAAAAAATCTGTGCCAAAATCCCACTGTGTCATCTTTGGCAAGCAAAAAGAAACAGAAAGAACAGTAAAAAGCTGATTTTTCATGAAAGCTACGTTGTATTCTGTATTTTGCAACCAAACTTCTTCCAAGAAGGAAGAAACATTTTGTGTTTCCTGTGCATACACAATGGCGTCTTGCTCACAATGGTGTCTTTGTTTCAACTTTGTTAAATATATAAAAATATGGAAATGGAAACATAGATGCAGGTAGGTGGTTCGAGTATTTGTTTTCGAGTTTCATCAAATCTGTTTTTATTTTAGTGTGCATTTCTCTCAAGGTGGAGATTGTGTTTCAGATGAGCGTGCTAATTTGAATGGTACATGCTGTAAGGTGTGAGTTTTATTTCTGTTGTCAAAGCTATCATGATTTTGTTGAAAACCTGGTATCATTGCAGGAATTTACACTAATTATCTTCCACCTTTGAGAAGAGTCTGAGAAGTCTTTCATTTCAGAATTTAAAGATCAATTGCACTTCCTCATCCTGTGTTTCTCTCTAGGCCGGTTCTTATTGTGTCACCTGAGGCCACAAATATACACACCCTTGCACTTTAAAAAAAAACAAATTCTCCATTGCTTCAAAAATCAGTAGAAATAAATAAACTGTTGGTCTCCATATTAGTGTTTCGTTTTTCTTTAAAAAAATTAAGTCCAATATTTGAATTTTAAAAATATACATAAAAGTCATGGACAAAATTATCAGCATGACAAAGACCTATATTATCAATAAGCTTCCTGTAGCTCTCTACTGGCAACTTGCAAACTGCTGCAGGTCAGCAATCTGATGATTTCAGGCCTCGCCTGATGGGATTAAGATCTCGACTCATTGTTGGCCACTCCAGAATAGTCCAGTGTTTTTTCATGAGCCATTCATGAGTGCTTTTTGATGTGTGTTTGGGGTCATTGTCCAGCTGGAAGACCCACAATCTTAGACAGAGACAAACTTTTGGACACTAGGTTCAACATTGCGCTCCGATAATCAAATGATTTCATGCTGCCTTTCACACACTGAGATCCCCCAGTACCAGAGGTAGCAAAGCATCCCCATAGCATTATCAGACCTCCCCCAAATTTTACTTTAGGAAGGGTGTTCTTCTCTTTGAATGCAGCAATTGGTTGTCTATAAACATAGCGCTGATCTACATTGCCAAAGATCTCCAATTTCGTTTCATCGGTAGACAGAACAATTTCCCAGATGGATTTAGGCTTGTTAAGATAGGTTTTTATGAAGTTTAGTTGGGCTTTCTCGTGTCTTCCTTTCATCAGTGGGGTCCTCCTGGGCCTCCAACCATGTAACCCTTCTTGGTGTGAGGCAGATGGTGTGGGCTAAAACAATTTTCCCAGTGTTCTTCAGGTCAGCTTGTAGATCTTGAACACAAGTGAGAGGTACTTGTTCAATCGTTCAAACCAAATTTCAACAAAATCTGAGTTCAAGTATCTTCTTATGGCTACATCCTGGGTGGTTCTATGGGCCTAAAACTTCTTGATTATACTGCGGACTGCGGAAACAGGGAGGTCCTGGGAGATGGACCTGTAACCTTGAGAATGTCCATGTTTATTGATAATTAAGTTTCTGACATCCTCAGACAGTTCTTTGCTCTTCACCATCTTGATAGTCGGACAAGGAGCAGAATGTTGTGCTTTCACTTTCTCTAAACTTGTTGAGTGGCAATTTATACCCTGCAATTTATCAAAGCTGAGAACACAGTAAATGGGAATCATCTGCCTGCAACCAATTCTTTTGAATTCTCCTGAAAGGTGCCAATAATGTTGTCCATGCCATTTATGTTTATTGTCTGAATTTAAATATTTAACTTAAGTTTTAGAAAGAATAATTACTTCTGCAATGTAGAAAATCTAATAAAAGAATGTGGAGATGGTGTGTCTAAAAATCTAAATGTATTCAGTTTATTACTAATTTGTGTTTCAGATCATTTCCAAAATTTAGTAATTTAGCACAGGCTGCCTTTATTTTTAATGGAAGGAAAATACTGATACTTGTGTTTAGGGAGTACCATTATGGCAGGTTCTTTAAAATAAAAACAAAACAAAAATATCTATTTTTTTCCCCTCACATTTTCTAATCAACCACAATTATTTCAGATCTGCCAAGTCTGACCTACACAGTGTTTTTTCGAGCGGTTTTGAAGTGAGCATGGGTTGTTTTGCCATAGAGGAAGAGGGCATTACTATATAATTTTTTGATGAAGGCACAATACGCTGCTCCAGTGGACTAGAGCATGAACAATTCGTCAGGAATCTCATACCTTGCAATGTGCCTCCAGCACCATGACTTCATTAGCACAATGCAGACATACTGTTATGGCTTCTGCTTTTGATTTATGCTCAATAAAAAGGAAGTCTATTTATTTATTTAATGAAAGCTATGCTGAGACCATGTGGTCTGTTGGATTAGTAATGAGGACTGGGAGGCTCAACACTACAGAGATAACAGCACATGACTGGGAGTCAGCATGACCAAACACCTTCAATGCCAGAAAACTGCAAAGTTAAGCACAACACCAGAGAAAACCGCTTGTTGGCTATTCTGCTGCTACTACAGATTAACAGGTTGCCATATCCATATGAAAAATCTGAATCAAACATAAATAAACTATCCATGAAGCTAACGGTTTCAGGTTTCATTTATATACAAAAGAAAAATCAAAAAGTACATTTAATTCAGGGATGAGTGGATTTTTTCATTTCATGCCTGATAAGGTCGAAGTGATTCCAGGTCAGGCTAGTCGACAATAAGATTCTTTTGCAGGGAAAGACCAATCGATTTTCACCCATAGCCTAAGGAGCTGGTAAAGTTTCATCAATGATGAGACTGAACTCACTCTCAGAGAAAACCCAACCATTCCTATAAAGTCAATTTACTGAGCACAAGTTGATGAATTAGTGATATAACAATTCAGTGACCATCATCAGCCTTTCAGTTTCCCAAACAAAGCATAAGAAAGAAAAACTCAACAACCCATCCAACATGTTTTCAACATTTTCACAGATGTACTTCCATTGCATGGCTAAAACTAAAAAAATAAATAATAATGTATGATTTTGAGCTCTTCAATTTTCATATTTTAAAAGGGTCACCCAATTTGATATTTCCTCGAACACACAGTATATGCAATGTCACTAAATGAAAAGCACATTCTCTGCATGATTACAGTGGTCAGAAAGGATGACTTTTACTCTATCCATTATTTAAGTGCAGTGTATGGTAACGCTTGATAAAAGATATAGGCCTAATCCAATATAGATAAATAAATAGAACAGGAGTTGATAATGACAAACGCTTAGGTGGATTAAGAGAATCATCATCCCCAATAAATGTTATGACAAGAGGCAACTGCTGAAGTTAAAACACATACTGGAAGTCACTGGATGTCTGCCAGATAGTAGGAAGTTGGAGCATCTGTGTTTTGTTTGTGTAGGGCCGTGAAATAAAATGATTTATTCGCCCTTAAACATATTTTAATTTATTCCAGCAGCAGGCTATCACAAGATTAAGTTCTAGCTTACTGCACAAGGACAGTAGAGAAACCACTGAAATTGTAGAAAATTTGTTTTAAAAATAAATAAAGCAACTAGTCTAAGGCATGCTCAGTGTGCATGGGGCTGACATACAGCTTAAATGAATAAAGGCACAAACGTTATGTAATTAATTACCTAAATGGGTAAGGGCTGAGCCTGCACTTGTGAAAGTGCTGACAGGATCAGAATTTGCACTCCAGTATTGCTTCCTGCCTCTCCCAATTTAGTGCAGAATAGAAAATCATGAACAATTGATACACTCGATTAGCTCTTATCAAGGAGAATGGGTTCGGATGTAGCCTTAGGGGTATTCTATACAGTTTAACACTGAAAATAAAAAGTAATATTCTCTGTGAAGATCTGGTTTAAATGGCAGAGACTTTCAATGGGTCTGAATTGTAGGCAATATATAAAAAAATGACCAAACAGTAATTTTGGAATCTGGGTCTGCTGGTTATGCTCAATGATTTGGACATGTGTGAAATAAACCATGTCAATAGAAAACGGTTTACTCTTTTATAGGCTGTGGGCTCATACAGCAGAGCAGCACATGCAAATAAGGTAAGAACATAGCCCCTTTATTGAAATCATTTTTACCATATGAACTTAAAAACCCCCAAAATGTATAATAATTAGTATGAGGTCAACAACTGATGATAGTAGCAGATAAATATAACTGTCCCTGCTGTCTAATCTAGTAGATAGTGCTCCCAAATCCTGTATTTAACTACAAATCCATGCAACCGTTTCTTCTTTAGTCAAATGGGTGACGTATGAGGGATACTGATGCTTTTAAATCTTCTGAAATGATTTACTGTAATATAAATGCAATATACATTCAGGAACATGGGTGGGGGGGGTCTAGGGATCTGGTTTTGAAGTAGGATTCAGAATAAGCACTTTTAAATATTTAAATATTAGCTTGCTTACACAGAGATATGTCTGCAATCTGAGTAGTAATGGTATATGCTAAACGTTAACTGATCACTTGAACGCAAAGAACTGAAGTTTATACAAGTAGTAAAATTTCAAGCTATAAAAAATTTTTATTATTGCATTTTTGTGTAGGTGTGATATTTTGTAATGTTTTTGTATCTTTTGGAAGATAATGAAGTGTTTAAATATTATTATTATTGTTATTATTATTAAGAAACTTCACACAGTTATCATCATTGCCCCAAGTCTAACTCTGAGTTTAATCATATACCCATTCTCTTTCTCCTACCAAGCAGCCTTTGAGAAAATGAATGGGCTTCAAAATACGCAACTTTATGCTACCGACAGCAATCTCTGCTAAGATATTTAGGCCTTGGTTTCATGTCCAGAAAAATGATGGCATGATAGTTGCAATAAGCTGTCTCTCATTCAATTTGTTACTGAAAGCCCACAGATCTTAGCAGACACCAGATACACCCTGACACTGTTCAGCGTGCTTCACACCCTCATTCATGCCCTCTCTTTACTGGGACGTGTCTCTGTTAGGAATTAGTGGAAACAATGCTCCTGCTTACAGTCCTTGTCCCATTTATATAGATAAGGGTTCTGTGACTGTTAAATCCTTATCTAATCAGCCTCCCCAATCATGTCGGTATTTTGACAAAAGATATAATGACTTAACATGGATATGCAATAAACGACCTAAAAATTTCCAGGTACTTTTGAATGGAAAAATGAACCATGGGTCGCGTTTGGAAAGAAGTCAAAGAGAAGTCACATAAAATTGCTGTCTTATCAGTCTGCAGTGGGACAACCTGCCGATTATGAATTCCAGTCCTGATGGTGGGATAATGGTGAGAATCAGTGGGCCAGTAAAATCCTGACCATAAAGCAGAAACAGCACAAAAATTAAGTTGAGGCTGAAAATCAGGGAGGGAAAAGTGGTTATGATGCCACTCGGTGGGCGTGGACCCATGAATGGTGAAGAAGGTCTAACCTGGGAGACGCCATCATTGACAGGGAAAACAATGATTTCCCATTGCTAAACAGGGTTGCTGTAGGTTTGAGGGAGTGAAATTTAAGACTTTTTAATGCCACTTTTCATCAAATTTAAGACCAATATTGGGGGGGGGGAAAGTTCACATCTAGTCATTAAATAGATTTTTAATCCTCAATCTATTAAACATCTATACTAGTAAAAATGAAACCATCTAGGACATTTTGATTTCAGGACATTGTTTTAACGTCCAGCAGGAAAAATGTGCATTTCCCCATTACTAATGCGAAACTTGCGATTAGATCACCTCAGTTGCTAGCTAACATTAGTTGGTATCCAGTTACAATCCTTCGCAAATCACATTTAAGAAATTTTAAGACTTTTTATTACCTTAATTTTCAAAACCTTAATGTCTTAAAGTGAATTTAACACATTATAAGACTTTTTAAGGACCAGAGGATACCCTGCTAATGGCTATTTAGGTGAGTGTTTCCCAGCCTGTTCTGAGATGAGGAACTGTTTAAGGAGGATACCACAGAAGGGTTCCAAGGGCAATGCATGCCAGAAAGACACCAGAAGAAAAAGTATCAGTAAGAATGGTCTTCAAACTTTGGAGAAGCATGAAGGCAGATGATAACGGAGAACCAATCCTGGAGTGCATTGTGAAAAAGATGACACAGAGCAATACAGGGATTCCAATAACGTTCTTTTTGTGTCAGCAGCAAAATACTTTAAAATAAGCTCAGGTGACTCTACCTGTGGGTGACATAGGAGCATACCAGACGGCTATTGGGATCACCGGGCTAGACTCCATAAGATGTCCAGAACCAGGGGGCATCAAATTTTTCTGCTGGGGACTTCGCTTTGGCATGATGTGCGCTCCACTCTGATGAGTTGGGGAGTGGGATATGTGGCAAAAACATAGGAAGGGAATCTGTGTCCCAACTTTTAAGGCCAGACAGCCTGACATTCCGTTCCTCTTGCTGATTACCAACTGTCCGCAGCTTTGTAATTGGTACAGCTGGAGGGAACGGTTCAATCAGCCACAGTATAAAAGGCTGCTGGTTTGTTTAGTCAGGGCTGTACCTGAGGGGAAAGCATTTGGATGATGCTTCGAGCTCATCTGAGCTGAAAGAAAACTGATTTGAGTGAGAGTTTTTCCCAATTATTGTTTTTTTAGGACATTTTTAGAAATGAATCTGACCTTGTTCTGAATGCGTTGACCCTATTCTGTATGATAACCTCTTTTTGGCTTTCGACCTTTTTGTTCCGGTTCTTTTTTGGATTTATTAATGAAAGCATTTCATTTAAAACTGTGTCTGTTCCGAGTCCACACTCCTCTGCTTTCAGTGCTCTCATGTTTCTATTTAGCTTTAGCAACATTGAATTGATGGCGAAAGTTGCAGAGAAGAGGAACCTTCATGGTATTATTGAGAGTGAGATCTCCTAAACCTAGAGTTTCAGAAGGGCATGAGTAGCTGTTATGAGAATGGATTATAGCATTGGTGTTGCCATTTCTCCACGTATGTGTGTATTTTGCTTTCACGTGTGTTTTTGATTTTTTCACTTACCTGGTGCATGAGTGCTGAAGTGCACGGGGATACGGCCAGCCGATGGTAACATTGTCTTAATTGGAAGACACACTCCTCCACGTGAGAATCAAACTGACAATGTGAGATTTCAGACGAGATCTTTTGTGGGATAGGTAACATTACTGGTGTCTGATCGGGAACTGAGTATATTTAGCTAAGCTAATGACAGCAAGCAAGGAGCAAAAGAAGCAAGGCACGGGCAGATTGGGGAGAATGAGCAAGATGAGCAGAACAACCAGGAAGGAGTTCGCTCTGAAGGTCGGCTGATCGACCGCAGAGTTTGAGATCGTTGGGAAAACGCGGACCGGAGCACTGGAACAATGGAGGGGAAACTCGGACACTCGTGTACTGGAACATGTGAGATACTGTAACAAACTCTTAAGGTGAAAAATCTACTGGACTATGGAGTGAACTGACTTTAAATTCTTAAAAGAATGAAGAGTATCTAGAATTTTGATTTTAGTGTTTGGCCTCACCTGCATTTGACCTTTTTAGAACTGACACTTTTAAAGGAGGAAATCAATGGAGTGACTTAACCCTAAGGAGAATAGATTGCATGTAAATTTGCATTTTAGTGTTTTACTTGTTTGTAAATAAAATAATTTTCTTGGTAGTAAACCTCTCCCTGTTTATTTGGTCCTTGGAGTGTTTTCAGTTGGTGTCTAATTCAAATCTGAGTTCCTGGTGCGCTGTCACCACCAGGTGGCATGCATTTTATAACATGGCAAAGTTGGTCAATTGTACCTTGTGAGCTAGAATGTCTGAAATTGATTCAAAATTTTAAACGCTGTTTAAGGTAAATGTAAGTCCCCTAAAGTTGTTATACATGTTGGCGCAAATTACATATAATTGAGACTGCAAGACTGTGAAGAAATTAATCAGAAGGAAATTTTGCCCTGTCCCATTCCAACTTTCAGAGGCGACGAGGTTTACGGCACTGGCTGATTAACCGATGTGTATCTCTAGCCAGTAGCCTTCATAAATAACTGGAATACACTTTGGGGAATTGACTTAGTGAAAAGAGAAAGGGTCCACCTGGGCTGGAGATCTTCTCTTCTTTTTTCCAAAAACATATCCAATAGTCTTTAGTCCTAGTTGACAAACTAGAGCACTGGCTGGACAGCTAGCCCTCAGTCCTATACTGATGTCCAAATATTTTTTTTGCATCGAGTTCTAATTCCAGTCAGGTTTATTTGATTAAACCCATGAAGTCTGAGCCCCAATTTGTTAACAAATCTGTTATTTTATGATACAGAGGGTTTGTCCAGAAGACCTAATCAGAATTGAATCCTACAGTAGGTATTTGAATAACTCAATAAAAATAGGCATGCTGAATATAATATCACTGAGCTCTAAAGCCTCTCTTGTGAGAGAGATGATAACAGACAACAATCTGGATATTAGGAATTTGAATTTGAAGCCTGGCTTAAACCGGGGGAATTTATAGCACTGAACAACAACCACAGATGAGGTTTTCATGGTGGTGGTGTTGCTACAATTTATGACTTAGAAGTATGTTTTTTGTTGAAACCCAAATTTGTGTTTTTACTCGAGTTTATCAAATATAGCAGTCATAGCATGTTATGTCATGTAAAGTCCTACTAATCCACTAAAAACGGCATTCCTGTCTGTCATTGATTCCATAGCTTTTGTTCAGCTTGTTATGATGTTCTCCTTCCTCTGCTGTTTTGCAGGATTTTTATCTTGCATTAAAGTACAGTCTAATAAATTCCAAGTATGCGCTAATATCAGATCAATCGATTTATTTTTCTTACCTCATAGAAGAAAAAAACTACTTTTAATATGGGTACATAATTAACTAATAGTCATGCAGCAAATTGTTTCAAATCAAAATATCCCAACACAATACTATTGTTGAAATAATACATGTTGAACTTTTTAAATTCAAAGATTGAACAAATAAAAGAAATCAAACTCTCGACTTCATCTGAATATATGCCAGTATGTGGAAATAAGCTATACATGGGAATTATAAACCCTAATTATGTCCTATAAATCAATAATATGCTTTCTGGAACCAATACCAACAAAGTTAGTAAAGGATCTCCTCCTGGTACTTTCTGTATCTATGCTTAATATACTTAAAGCACTGCAATCTTTGGGCTATGTTCCCAAATCACTGTTCAAGCCTACTTTAGAAATGTAGGGTCCAGGTTTTGTTTTTTTTTCTTTGCAGACTAATATCCAACCTTTCCTTTACCATCTAAATACTTAGATAGGAAAAAAAAAAACCTGTTACTACACAGCTAACTGCATTCCTAGAAGGTAGTAACGCCTATGAGACTTTTCAGTCAGGTTTTTGTGCAGGCCATAGCACTGAGTCAGCACATATTAAAGTTGTCAATGACATTATTATAGCCTCTGATAACAACTCTCCCTTAGTGCTGCCTTTGACACTACAGACCACCAGATCCTGCTGAATAGGCTTGGATGCAATATTGGTATCAAAAGAAGTGCTCTTTCAAGTTTCAATAAATTATGACTAGGTATGGTGTCTGACCAGTGTTGATGGCTATGCAGTCTCTCCTATTTTGCTTAGCAAAAACCTTGGGGTAACAATTGCCCGGATCACTCATTTGAATAGTATGTTAAAAATATAACAAGAGCAGCATTTTTGCTTCTTATAACTATTGCTAAAATCCAGCATTTTAAAGGATATCAAAACCAATCCATGGCAATGTGACCTGAAGAGATTATTGTAATGCCCTTCTTTCAGACAGCCCACATACATTAACAAAACATTTACAATGTGCAAAATGCTGAAAGTAAAAAAATGAAAAATACATATCTACATCACACCATTCACTTCACTGGTTACTGATAGAGCACCATGGTGACTTTAAGGTGTTATTTTTCACTTATAAGGCTGAAAAAATTGTCTTGGGCCATTGTATTTAAAAGAGCTCCAAGTCCCCTACAATCCTCAGAGATTGCTTTGGTTACAAGAGGTTAGCTTTATGACGGTCCCAAGCATAGCAAAGGCTGAATTAGGTGGTGGTGGCTTTTCATACAAAGCCCTTGACTATAGAATAGTTAATCAGATATTGTCTGGGAATAAAATTCTTTCAACATTCAAAACCTGATTTCAAAATCTATCGGTTAAATTTGTCCTATAGGCATTTTGGATGGTGAAATAGACGGTGGAATTTGTCCATAGAATGTCAAAGGTTCAAAGAGCTTTCCATGCTGTCACCTCTTTATTATTAGGCCCACCCTCTTAAAGGCAGGAAAGACTCTAAACACCATTGTTATAGAAACTTCCCCCCACTTCTTGCATTTTCCAGTCCAGTTGGACTTTATGTAGTTGTTTTTTGTTTGTTTTTACTTCTGGAAAATGTAAAAAAAAATTTTTTTTAATCATTAAGAAATATGAATTCAGTTAAAAATCTAAAAATCAGGATTTAAAATTTATTTTTCACAGAGGTTGAACCGGCATATTTAATAAAACATTAAACTATGGGTGGGTATGAATATTGGATACTTGATTAAAACAGTTAAAGAAGTTCTTGAAGTTCCCCAGTTGCTTTTTCCACCCCTCCAGGCAATTGTAATCCCCACTGATGTATGGGATGAAAAACATTTTCAGATAAATAGACCCTCATGTTGCAAGCTATTCTGATTAGATAAAAGTCATAAACTGGAGCTGGACTTCACTAAAAATTTTCACAGCAAATACTTTTAAAAGCTGGTTAAGTAAATACTGCTCTTGATTCATTTAGTATTACTCAGAGAAAACTGTGAATAATGAATGCATATGGAGACCTTACAAGCTATTGCAGTTTACAATCTGGCCCATAGAGACATTATCTGGCCCCAAGCAAGTATTAGGTGAAATGGGTGAAATTACTGAACATGATTAAAGCAGAATCTTTGCACATAAACTGCTCCACAATATCAAAGGGTAAATATGAAACTGTTAAAAAACATTTTTTCCCCTTTTCTTTAGAAGAATCTAATTCATAGTTAGGCACATAAATCCATGAGCTTTGTTAAACTTTTATATATTAACATTTCCTGTAGCCAGAATGTACGTGCTTACCATCCCAGTGAATTTTGCGGTGCCATATCTAACACCCCTTATATCTGAGTTTTAGTCAGATACAGAGATACCAGAGTGTTTTTCCTCACCCATTTTTTACTGATATCCCATTCTTAAATTTGTTGAATTGTACAATTGCCATTTTATTTTTGAGAAAAGTTAAATTAACCTTAGCATTTTGCCAGCCAGCATTATTATTGAAAGTCTTGTTCCATTTCGATGGATTTTTAACCCCATGTTTGAGCCTTGGGGACAAGTACAGCATTTTAAATCAAATAAATATGTTTTTTTGCCAGTCAGTACTTTATAGTCTTGCAATGTGTTGCACACTGAATTTTATATTTGTTTTATTCTATGGTTAAATCATAATCTGAATATAATATGTAAAGTTTTTCACACAGTACGTATTTATGTTGAGAAATATATTTCCTTAACAGGCTATGGCTGCATATGTTAATCTCACCATTGCTAATACAGCCGAATATCCCTACAAATGCCATGCTTAAATAGGGCTTCTCACAAGTTGGTGCAACTCTTAAAATTGTAGTGCTAGTAATCACAACAGACAAAAAAATTCAGCACAAAATTATCTTCTATGCTAAATGGAAAATAGCGTCCCTCTGATATCCGTATTTTTTTTTTTAGTCTTAAAAATTTTTTTATTAAATAAAATCCCCTAAATTTGGGCCTGTACTTATTACTTGGTTTTACTAGGGTTGGTCCTCCCTTTTTGGCAGCTTCCACTCTTCTGGGAAGGCTTTCTACAAGATTTTGGAGTGTGTCTGTTGGAAATTTGTGAGATCAGACACTGATGTTGGATGAGAGGGCCTGGCTCGCAATTTCTTGTTCTAGTTCATCCCAAAGATGTTCAGTAGGGTTGAGGTCAGGGCTCAGTGCAGGTCAGTCAAGTTCTTCCACACCAAACTCATCCAACCATGCCTTAATGGACCTTGCTTTGTGCACTGGGGCACAGTCATGCTGGAACAGAAAAGGGCCTTCCCCAAGTTGGAAGCATAGAATTTTTGCTGGGCTTCCTTCTCATTACATAGAATGCAAAATGTCTTGGTAAGCAGATGCATTAACATTTCCCTTCAGTGGAACTAAGGGGCCTACGCCAACCCCAGAAAAACAACCTCATAGCATTATCCCTCCCCCACCAAACTTTACAGCTGGCACAATGCAGTCAGGCAGGAAACGTTCTCCCAGCATTCGCCAAACCCAGACTCGTCCATCAGACTACCAGATAGAGAAGCATGATTCGTCACTCTAAAGAATACGTTTCCACTGCTCCAGAGTCCAGTGGTGGCGTGCTTTACACCACTCCATCCGATGCTTGGCATTGTGTGTGGTTAGGCTTCCAGATAGCTGCTCAATCATGGAAACCCAAGCCATGAAGCTCCCGGCGCACAGTTTTTGTGCTGATGTTAATGCCAGAGGATGTTTGGAACTCTGCAGTTATTGAGTCAGCAGAGAGTTGGCGACTTTTACGCACTATGCGCCTCAGCACTTGGCAACCCCACTCTGTAAAGTTACGTGGTTTGCCACTTTATGGCCGAGTTGCTGTGGTTCCTAAACGCTTCCACTTTGCAATAATACCACTTACAGTAGATCGTGGAATATCTAGGAGGGAAGAAATTTCACAAACTGACTTTTGCAACGGTGGCATCGCTCGAATTCTGTGAGCTCTTTCTGTGACCCATTCTTTCACAAATGTTTGTAAAGGCAGACTGCATGGCTAGGTGCTTGATTTTATACACCTGTGGCAATG
>JAOVYW010003512.1:0-13986 GCA_025775045.1 Hiodon tergisus | reverse complement strand
TACAAGATTTTGGAGTGTGTCTGTTTTTGCCCATTCTTCCAGAAGAGCATTTGTGAGGTCAGACACTGATGTTGGACGAGAGGGCCTGGCTCACAATTTCCGTTCTAGTTCATCCCAAAGGTGTTAGATAGGTTGAGGTCAGGGCTCTGTGAATGGGATGTCATAAAGCTCCTGTAGGTGTAATGTGTAGGTGTCCCAATACTTTTGTCCATATAGTGTACCACATATGCAATGACACGAGTGACATATCAAATATATTTTGATAAAACATTAGTTAACGGTAATTTGATTCAGTACAATATGCTCAGTGGTGTGGCGAAATAACAAACAAGCCTTTGAAAACTGAGTGGAATTAGGTCAGATGGCATCTTCAGAGCCACAGGGCACATGATCCTAGATATGAACATATTCAGTAAATATGTAGCCTATTACCATGAAGTTCAAGTAAAAAATCCTCTCCATTATTGACATTCAGGGATTGAGTTATATCTAAGGGCTACCATTAAGGAAAGGGGCATGTTGAAAACAAAATAAATTAAAGTGACAAGAAGATTATTTAACACTTGTGGTGTAGTTTTACCACCGCGCATTGTTTTGGAAAACCTGATAAGAATGAAACCCTACTGTGGCATGGCCCTATTATGGTTCATCCAATATTCCTAGAGTGAGGACTTCAGTTACAACTCAATATAAGTGTCATATACTGCCTTACTTTACACAAAATAAGGAAATTCTTTCTTGTAAAAAAAAAAGTATGTTTGTTTACTCCAATAGTTTAATTTATTCCAATACTAGTGGATGCTTGATACTTACCTTACTGTGTTTGACATCCTGGAGCACCTCGGTGGAGAACATGCTATAGGAATCCAGTTGTTGGGGCAAGGCGATACTTAGAATCTGATCTTCGGAGTTCTCTGTCGAATACTGACAGAATAAAGTTGAGGATTGGATGGCATGGGACAACGAATGCTTCTCATGAATCACATGATTGGACAGTGCAGTAGCTACCACACCCTGGTATGGCCCCACTTGGCCGTTCATTGTAAGCTCCATAGCAGGGACATTAGACATGTTGTAATCTGAAACTCCATTAGTCTGAGCAAGGGACGTGCAGGGTTGGGATTCCACGCCAAACCCTACATGGCCATTGTGGAAGCTAGGCCAAACAGACTCCGCTTCTGCCTGGTTTTGAAGCAAAGCCGGGCCTCTGCAGCCATAACCCTGCCACTGCTGGTTGTTATCTATGGACTGCTGGCCATGGGAATTACAAACCCCATTGAGCGATGTGCTGCTGCTGGTGCCCCCTTGCTTCACATGTGACTGAGACTGGAGTTGAACGAGTAGCTGGCCCTGCTGCCACTGCAGCTGCTGGTGCTTATGGCGGTGGTTCCAGCTCAGACCCAGCTCTGAGGCTTTACTACTAAACAGCATTTCCTGGTGGTGACAGTGGCTGTCCGGACCATCCTGGATACCCACATCCACCTGCATATGTGGGTTTGTACGGAAGCTATTGTGGGTATGCAGCAGCGATTCCCAGAGTGGCACTGACAAGGCCTTAGCATTATTGTGCAGGTCTAAAGCCTGTGATTCTTGCGGCAGTGCTTGCTGGTCCCAGGTTTTGCCCTCAACTGGCTGCATGCTCAGATGCTGCTGCATTTTCTGTGAAAGCTGCACAATAGGTGGATGTATCTGTGGCCTGTGGGGAAGATAATCTGTGGTTGTTGATGAAGATGAAGGGGTAGGGTAGTTATGCTGAGCTGTGGTTTCAGGCTGGGAGGGGCGTAATGACAGACAGGGCATTAGGCTATCTTCACTGACACTGTCTTTCTCAGTCCTGCTCTCCAGGGAGTCATGGATGTAGGAGAGTATTTCGTTGTTAGTCAGCAAGTCATTGAGGGAGGGGATGTAGTCTGGGTCCATCTCCACCTGGATCATGCGCTCATCTAACAGCAGGAGCTCCAGGTCCTCTGCATTAAGACCCAGGTTCTCTAGGGCACTAAACAGCTCGCTGTTGGAGCAACTTTCTCCGCTCTCCAGTGAGAGGGAGTCGAGTGTGGATAAGAGCGGGTCAAAACTCAAAAGTTCGGATTTTGTATCTGGGACAATGCTTTGGGCTGCACTCCAGCTCTCATCTGCTGCTGGTGCAGAAATCCCGCTGGCCTCATCTTGTTCGTCCAACAGACTGCTGTGAAAGGACAGCTTTGGGTCCAGGGCAGGCTGGGAGTCATAGACAGACTCATTCTGCCTCATTAAGGCCCCCAGTAAAGAGCTGGGATCCAAGATGTCCTTTGAGTCTGGGTCTGTCTTGCCCTTTTTGGACTTGCTGCTCTTGCCTTTGTCCTGCAAGCCATCAGCGATGGGATGGCTAGTCTGGTAGAGCATAGCTTCTCCTGTGGCATATGTGAAAGGGAGGTGCATAGAGCGCTTCTGTAAGTGTTCCCCTCCTTCCTCCTCTCTAGCAGTAGGAAACAAACAGCTTTTATCAACAGATCATCAAAGATTGGAACAAAGACAAATATCATACCAACTAGCAATATAATCATGTCGGTCAATTTTTTCATGCATGTCGACCATGAAGTTTACCGCACATACACAAGGGGCCTCTGGGTAGCAATGATGTAGTCAGGTCTGCCATTCTTATACACCAGCCTGGCATTGGCCTGGACCCACTTCCAGCGGTTGTCCTTGGTAAGGAGCCTGAACACCGTCAGCCCACTCTCTCCTGTCTTAATCACTGCAATCGTTCAATAAATAATAGTTTGTAATGATGATCCAACATAGAAATTAATAGAATAAACATTAACAAGTGAGTTGATTTAGTGGTCAGACTGCATTTCTGTTGACGCCCTATTGGTGAAAAGAGGCAGATATTAGAAAGATGTCTGCTTGCTGGGAAAAAAAAGTTACTGTATATCACAATTAATAGTCCTGATGAATATCTATAAAAAATAACACATTTACCAAGAAAACACAGTGCTAATATAGTAGAGATTGTGCATTCAGCCCAGCAAAAGTTTTGTTTTCCAGGAGTTGAAATGTTCTCACTTTCTCCACATTTTTAGTTTCTCTCCTGAAATGCAACTGGAAGTTGGTGTTGGTGTGTGTTCCTCTGCAATGATGTTTAATGTTTAACTATGAATCTTAAATACCAATTATTTCCATGAAATATCAAATATATTTGAATAATTTGTAAAACATTAAATGAAAAGTGAGATCGGACTACTTAAATACAGATCATCATGAATAATGTGATTACAATCAATACTCAATTTGGTTATTAAATTTCTAAATACTTCACACTTCATTAACCTGACAGCAACCATAACACCTAATCTAAATAGTAATTATGTTAGAGCACCTGGATTAATTAGCTTTTTGTACCTTATGCCTTCATAAAGATTCTAGTAAGAGGCCACAAGTTATGAAGATCATAACATTTTAAGAGTTTCTAAAATTCTTCTAGTTCATGAGGGAAATAATTATTATCACTTAACATTCTCAAACTTAAAACATAAAATATAATACACATTTTCAGATGCTTGACAATAATTAAATGTTTACTTAACTCTCAATGTTTTTCCCATAGCCCTAAATTTCACCCATAAATTAGTATCCAGATAGAAAATCAAATGCCCTTGTGCGTAATTGTTTTGTAACATGGCTCCTCATTATGACACTCACCGCTAACATCAGCAGACTTTGGATCTTAAATTCCCCGTATAGATTTGTTATCCTACTTCACATTTCTATCCTCACACTGCTCTAGGGCTTTGCTCAGTCTCCTTTATAATCTGAGGCATTATGAGAAAACCATGTGCCTATTGAGGTTGCCCGACTCCGGCTGGGTCCTGCACTTGCTTTTCCACAGCACTAAAACATTTATGACAATCATACAGTGAGGGAAAAAAGTATTTGAACCCCTGCTGATTTTGTACGTTTGCCCACTAACAAAAAAAATCCAGAAAAACGCATGTCAAAAATGTTATAAATTGATTTGCATTTTAATGAGTGAAATAAGTATTCGACCCCTCTGCAAAACATGACTTAGAATTCCCATCCACGACCCATTTTCAATGCCCTGGCTGAGGGAAGGAGATTCTCACCCAAGATTTGACGGTACATGGCCCCGTCCATCGTCTCTTTTATGCGGGGAAGTTGTCCTGTCCCCTTAGCAGAAAAACACCCCCAAAGCATAATGTTTCCACCTCCATGTTTAACGGGTCATAGCAGCATTCCTCCTCCTCCAAACACGGCGAGTTGAGCTGATGCCAAAGAGCTCGATTTTGGTCTCAACTGACCACAACACTTTCACCCAGTTCTCAGATGTTCATTGGCAAACTTCAGACGGGCCTGTACATGTGCTTTCTTGAGCAGGGGGACTTTGCGGGCGCTGCAGGATTTCAGTCCTTCACGGCGTAGTGTGTTACCAATTGTTTTCTTTGTGACTATGGTCCCAGCTGCCTTGAGATCATTGACAAGATCCTCCTGTGTAGTTCTGGGCTGATTCCTCACCGTTCTCATGATCATTGCAAGTCCATGAGGTGAGATCTTGCATGGAGCCAAAGAACGAGGGAGATTGACAGTTGTTTTGTGTTTCTTCCATTTGCGAATAATCGCGCCAACTGTTGTCACCTTCTCACCAAGCTGCTTGCCGATGGTCTTGTAGCCCATTCCAGCCTTGTGTAGGTCTACAATCTTGTCCCTGACATCCTTGGACAGCTCTTTGGTGTTGGCCATGGTGCATTAAAATTATACACTGATAATTTATTTGTCAGTGGGCAAACACACAAAATCAGCAGGGGATCAAATACTTTTTTCCCCTCACTGTATTGGTCCACATTTTAGGAAACCAGCTACTCTCTTTGTCTGAGTCAACAAAACTCAGAGTTAATGCAGGATCTTTAACTGAATTCCTTCTGTGATATTTACTATCACTGCACTGACTTAAGTTCATCACAAGATATCACAATTAGCTTAGAACAATTGAGGAACAGGTTGTAAGAAAATGGTAGAAACTTACTTCTGACATGGTTCTCTGCGCAGTAGAGCATGTCAGCTGCATGAATGAACTGATATCCAGATCCTCGAACCCGCAGCTCAGCCTCGGTGTACCCCAGGACTATTTTGCCCCTGTAATATGGATTTAATGCTATTAAAATCCAACTGAAGACCACTGGTCATACTACTGCTATAGTATAATTACAAAGATAGTGATGGTATTCAGCATTCTGTATGCCATATTGCAATAAAAAAATCATAGAATGTTTTACAATACAAAATGTATAGTAATAGTAAAGCTATTGAAAGTACTTGGCATCACAGGCCATGGGTGTGAAGTCTAGCTTGTGCTTGGTTCTGAAGATCATGTTCTTAGTCCTGATCTCTAGAATGGACGGGGGTAGCAAGGGTGTGGCAATGGCAAACAGGGCCAGTTGGGGGGGCATTTGGCCCCCGTCCTCCATCCGATGGTTTTGCCCATGTAGGAACTTCAATCTGCCTTGGATGGTCAGGGCCTGTTGAGAGATGGAAGTGAAGAAACATCAACAAATCGAGATAATCATTCTATGCCCAGCGTAGGGCCCAACATTTTAAAAATAGTTCGGGCTACTTCACATGCCAGACAGGCAGCACTATTGCTCACTATGAAAATGGACCAGAATGGGAACCATACATGTTTTCACTTTGAGTGTGACTTACGGAGAGTGGATCCTGCCTCAAGCTTGCATTAAAATTGAATGTGTATAAAAAATTAATTGAGACTCTGCCTTTGTTGGGCTATCTCTCTGTGTTTGTAGTGAAGCTTGGTGTTTTTCATTTGTATGCTGTGGCTGGGAGAAGTGCCTCTGTGTGCTAAAGTGAAATGGGCTCCAACAGCACATTGGATGGCAGACTCCTTCTCTCCCTCTCTGAGAGCGATATTGGTGGCGCAACCCTCTCATGGCTCCCGAAATTCATACTGTAACTGCTATGTCAGTCCCTGTAAGTCCCTGCTACATGCAATACGTTTTATTTACCCCCTCTCTATAATAACAGATCTGAATGTGTGCATATAAAAACTAACACAAAACATATAAACAATCTATCACCAGCAGTTCTGGACTTGAGGGGGGAATCAGGGCTAATGACTGTAACAAGTCTATCATCTTATCTATAAATCTTTCCGCCTCACTGTAGTTTGGGTTTTCAAACTTGAGAGAAGTTGCAAAGGATCTCTGACTTTAATTGCAACCATTAGCATTTTAGACATGCAAGAGATGGAGCTTAAAAAGGTCAAAACTCATCTGTATAAAATCATACTCCCATTACATTAAAATGTCTCTTTAAAAAAATGCAGAAGAATCAAGGAACAAGAAAACACAATAAAAGTAGAACATAAAGTCTCTGACGCACATTGAAATGAATTCTGAAATGGCTGTTAACTAGCCACAGAAAAGCCACAGCTGAAATTCTTGAGAGTACTAAGCCTAGAGGGAATAACAATTCAGAGGAAATTACTCAACATGCAAGGGATAAACACAAAAGAAATTACGGAATACATCTTTTCACGCTCAATTGCTATGGCTTACAGATAGCGACAAGTGGTAGATAGCGACAAAAGTGGATCAAAGGAAAGTTCATCTTAATTCAAGAACAGCTACCAAAAGGTCTTCCTTAAAAAAATGCTGAAAGATTAATGATAAGTGAGGCATGGAAACATGGGTGTATGGAATCTTTCTTTAAGTGTTTTTATCAGCATGGTCCTCCACCATGTATGACTGCGGTATGAGTTATAAAGATATCGGTATGTTTGTGGGCCATTCTTCAATGACATGCCAGGCACCCTGCCGGTGGTCCATTGGTGGAGAGAGATCACTTTTAAGGATAGCTTCCATAAAACCCTTCAAAAGAGAGCACATGAAAGGTGTGCTTTTCATCTGTGGACTATGGGCCTTGCCCAACATACCACCCCCTCTCCACCTCTCACCTCATGTGAATTGAGGTGCTAGATCCCACGGCCCTCTACTTGAATCAGGGAAACTGATTCAACAGGGCTTAGTGCCACATGAATGATGTCAACAATGAAGGCTCAAATGGCTGGAAGATTAAGAAAACAGATCTTTGGAAATTGGCCTGGGGAAGCTGGTGCTTACAGCTCATGCAAACAGTCTTCTTCCCTGTCTTTTCTGTTTCTCTGGTGGTGTGGTTCTCAGGGATTTCCCCGCCTCCATCTTATCTCTCAGCGTCTTCACTGAGCGTGGCTTGCTGCTGACCCAGCACTGCGAAGGGCTCTTGAACACATCTAGCCGCAGCAAAGTGCCCCCTCTCCACAGCTTCTTGCTTCCCTCCCCTGACACTACCACCAGTTCAGCTCATTTATAGCCATCTACTCACCATCTTACTGTTAAAGAGGTCTTTTTTTTCATGTTACCAACCAGTTAGGCGGAGACACAGGCTTTAGAAACAAATAAAAAGGCTAGACAATGTGCTGCTATCTTCTCATAAACTCCTCTTTTCACTTTAGTATCATACTCTTCTTCTAACTATAGCCATGCCAGAGGTGACAGGAATAGCCAACTTCTAACAATGACAGCAATTACTCTTACTGTACTAAAAGATTTATGCAGAGTTTTTATAACTTTGGATCTGTTTTCCTGTTTGGCCGAGAGCAGGTGGTAACTTGGCCTGGCAATTAATGTTTAATGAACCTGGTCCTTCTATGTCTCAAAGCTATTCATCTTCAAATCCAAACCCTGCTCTGCCTCATACTACAGCCCAAACAACTGCTTCACCTTAAAAGGCAGTACAGTCTGTTTTGATGTTTATCAGTAAACCAGCACTGACTCAGGTGATCTTGTGGCCTTAAGGCTGTGAGTGAACATTCGTCCTTGCACATCCTCCATGGTACATTCTGCAGTTCTGCCCATCAAACATCCCTTTAATCTAATAATGCCAAATGCAAAAGGTCCAAACTAACCAGATTATACAAAAATAGTAATTCATCTCTACCAACCATGATTGGTTTCTGCGCTTGGCAGACCTTAGCTCCGGCAGACACACCCCTTCAGCTTCACCATCCACCAGCAGTGCTGATGGGGCAAGAGCAGGGGCACAGGGGCTGGACAGTAGCCTGGAAACCCTATGACTTTATGGATGCTATTATAGTCGGAGTGGACGTTGCCTCTCCAGAGATCTTTGTTCTCATACTCAGAGCAGTCATGGGGCGTGATCACAGTGGGTACGGGAGATTGTAACACTCCTTGTCAATCAATCAATCAATCAATCAATCAATCAATTTTATTTTTATACAGCGCTTTTCCCATGTTGCCATGTCAAGAAGCAGGTCCATTCCTATCATGGGTGACCACAATTTCCAAAGTGATATTATTTTAGACATTCCTAAGATCACAATTACAATACATAACAACATAACAATACATGTATATATGTAACACTAACCCATATATCCAATACAATTATCTTGTTAGCAAAACTATACATTTTTCAGCTTTGACCACAAATACCTCACTTTAATGACATTTCTCATAATTTGTAGAATTATTATCTTCTTATTGAGCATCAGAAGATCTCTTGCAAGTGTGTGTGTGTGTGTGTGTGTGTGTGTGTGTGGGTCTGTGTGTGCGAGAGAGAGTGCTTCAGTTTGTGTGTCTGTGTAATAGAGACACACATCCCAAATATGCACACGCAAAGGTAGGGCAGGAGTCAAAAACACATTCTCTTTCATAACTATTCATGACTTTCTGATTCACTTTCTTTTAAGATCTAAATACAAGCTTGAGAATTATAATTAAATATGTAAATAAAATGTAGAAGTGTAGATACCTGGCAGAAACATGGTTATATTAGTTGGGTACTGCATTTCCATAAAGGGATATTCTCATCCTTTCAACCAAAGTGTTCCTGAGTGAGAGCAGCATAAAGAGCATCCGAGGTGCATACCAGGAAGCCAGATGAGTTGTCCAGGAGACAGCGGAAGCGACATACAAAGCTCCTTTCCAGGAAGGAGGAGTTCTCTGGTGGAAGCTGGTCCGGTTTATAGGTGACAAGGGTAAAGCTAGGGACAGGCTTGCTATCTGAGGACGAAGGCATGAAATTTTTCCAATCAGGTTATGCCATATAGCCCTGAATATATCCACTTCCTAACTACACTTAGTGCCAGACGTCAACTGGTTTCTATTTCTGTACATTTTAAAAAGTCAATAAAAAAGTTAACATGCTTTTAGCACCCTGTCCAAAAATATATTTCTGCTTTAAATACTTGTGACCATCCCCCAGAGAGTCCAGTTATTATATTTATTTGGACCCGCTCCACTGGGCTCATCTCTGGTCTGATCTCACTGTGCAGTACTGGGCATTCTAATTAACAAATGTCTGTCTGCACGATTTACAATGCAACTGGGGGAGAGGCAGAGGTCAGAGATTTTTTTTCTTTTTTTCTTATTCTTCTGCTGTTGTATTAGTGAAGTTAAATATACGTTGCCTCCCATCAGGATTACAAATGGTAGCTTGTGATTTCCTTTACAGACTCCAAGTAGGAATCAGCTCATGTTGAGAGATACAATTATTATGTATTTAGGCTAGAGTATATCTCTCACGTGTAAACAATAAACTGTCTTTCTTTCAACTTTGTAGCCTTTTACACTTAGGACATAGTCTCCAATGACATAGGTGTAATTGGGTTTGTGATCACTGCTGTCATAGCTGAGGCAGGATGAAAGTGGAGGGACCCACCTTGGGGGGACTCCTCAGGCTCATTCACAGAGGAGGGGTTCAGAGCCCAATGAAGGTTTCTCCTGAACTCCTGTTGGTCCTCTGTGTGGATGAGTTCAAAAATGCTCTGGTACATCACGTCTGTCTGAGAAAGGGCAGAGCACAGAAAGGCAATCAGATGAGCTATCAGTAGTAACTGGTCACTCTCATGGGTCATTGTCCCTGTTTCTGTCCCTATCCCTGGTCATTCTCCAGGGTCATTGTCACTGTCTCTGCCCTTGTCACTGGTTACTATCACTAGTAACTGGTCACTGTAACTGTCTCTATCCCAGCTTCTTTTGATCAAGGCACATCCTTTCATGTCACATAAGAATAAATAAAATATTATGGAATAATACACCCTTCTGGAACTTACTCCTCAACAGTTTAATACCCACATATGAAACAATTCTGTTGTTATACTATAGTCCCACAAGGTCACTAAAGTCTGTGACTGTGTACTTGCTATACTCATGCTCTTATGCACAAGGCTGGAGCACCTCCAGGCTTGATGTATGTTCCAGAATGTCATGCTGATATCTGTCAGTGGTTACAGTTTACACCTAGAATCATACTGACAAGTTCTTAAAAACTGTGTAGCCCCTTGTTTCTGTACGCCCGCTGAGAGGTGTCAGACCAGATGCATCATTGGAGAGTTTTCTTAGACGACAGCATGACGTCAGACCACATTTCGTCTGAAAAGTGAGTCTAAAACATATACAAATGCACAGCCTTTGATCTGTCACCTTTTTAAATCACCCATAATCAAATATACATTTAAAACCCCCAGAGAACATCGCTGTATACTCAGTTTATTGTAAAAAGGTCATCATTTTTTATGTCAAGAAGCAGGTCCATTCCTATCATGGGTGACCACAATTTCCAAAGTACTATTATTTTAGTGATTCCTATGATCACAATTACAATACATAACAACATAACAATACATGTATATATGTAACACTAACCCATATATATCCCATACAATTATCTTGTTAGCAAAACTATACATCTTTCAGCTTTGACCACAAATACCTCACTTTAATGACATTTCTCACAATTCGTAGTTGTTTAAAATAAATACAATTAAATAAAATAAAACCAATGGCCTACAAGATAAATGATAGGACTATCTGGTAATCGCATAATGGGTGAAACGTTGAAACATAGCTCACACCAGGGCACAGCCCATAGCAACAGAGATGTTCCTTTGAATTATTATCTTCTTATTGAGCATCAGAAGATCTCTTGCAAGTATATGTGTGTGTGTGTGTGTGTGGGGGGGGGGTCTGTGTGTGCGAGAGAGAGTGCTTCAGTTTGTGTGTGTATGTGTGTCTGTTTAATAGAGACACAGGGACAAGAGGAGGTTTAATGCTCACAGTAAAGGCCCGACTCTGGCTGATAATTTCATAAGAAAATCACATAAAATTGGATTAGATGACAGGGCCGGTGGTGCAGTCCAAAGTCTATTTAATAAATCTGTCTGAATCCATAAACGTTGAAAACTGGCTGCTCACCTCAAAGACAGACAAGTGTCCAAGACTGAGGAAAAATATGCCAACTGCCTTGTTATGAACTTATAACGTCAAGCAACTAAGTGTTATTAAATTATAATAAACGGGAAACAAGTTTATACAGATCAATAAAAGTGCACTGAAATGTAGAAAAAAGACAACACAAAAATTTATATTAAGTATCTATTCTCTCTTTTGTTTACAAAAGATTATTTGTGAAAGACGATTTTTCTTTAATTGTTGATGGTAACATAAAGAAGGTAAAGATATATCATTAGGGGCTAGGGATCATATTTCAGTGAAACCAACTGTAAGGCTTTCCAACTGTCAAATTTATGACTAGGAACAATTCATGAACAATGTGGAGTACTCAAGTATCACTAAATACTAGATCCTAGTACAAGAGCTATATTTACCAATACTATTAATATATTAATTAAGTTAAAAGCAGAGAGAATATTGTGGATGGACCCTTAACTGACGGTGAGGAAGTCTGGAAACCAAGCATTTCATTGCCACTAACTTGTTACTCTGCATATGACAATAAACTTGAAACATTAAAACATGAATTGATTGATTAACCTGTACCCAACTTTTAGGCCATACTACGTTCGTGATCAAGAACAGCTTACAGCACAGCTTTTCTCTAAGTGCAGTGCACGGAATTCTGATGACAAAAGCTAACTAGCAGGAGGAGAGTGGGGAGATATTTTATGAATAGCTTTGTTTTTGAAATATTTGCAGGGTGGTGGACTACAAAAGCCCACTGACAGACAATAATTTACCTGATGGAATCCCAGGTAGTCCTGGATGGTGTGCGAGCAGTAAAATATGATTCCCCCTGCTGTGATGACCAGCACAAAGCCATTGAGGGCCTGAAAAATTATAAAACAGATTATTAGCAATGAATGTTTCTTGCTTCCTCACTCTAGTGTTTAAAAAGCCATTTTGTTTCACTCCACAGTGATATATTTTTTTTAGATTTCACTAAAACCACCAAAAATGTTTTGTAATGGTTGGACCAGAAAATAACATTAAGATAAACACAGAGAGACTGACACAGAGAACACATTTGATGATTAAAGGGTGCAATCCCTATACAGTATCAATTACCCAGAAGGTTACAATACAGATTCACCTGATTAATATTAGTCATGAGAAAATACATAAAAAATGTGCAGTTGACTTGCTGAAAAAGAGGCAGGGAATTCCATGTAGTGCAGGAGCAAAAGGTTCTTATTTGGTTTGCTTTTATTTGGTTCTATCAAACTGGCTTCTTAGCTTATACTAGTTGTAAAGTCTGAGTTTATTTAGGTTTTAAAAAAATAAATAAATAAAATTTTGGACTTGACCCCTGCCTCCTGAAGCATTTGTCACTTGTCCCTGCCTTTATCTTGCCTACAGTACTCCTTCCCTACTTCTCACAGAACTACCACGAAAGTACCAGCACTTGGCTGGTAAAAAAAACACAGCTTCTTTAATCCCCTTTAATTTATTGACAGGGGCAGTCGGTAAGCGTATCAAGGCTGATATGGTGCAGATTTGCTTTGAGTGATATATGCTTAAAAAAATGAGTGGTGGAGGAAAAGACCGGAGGATGCATGTGTCACTAGAGACCTCATCATTTTTTTTGCAGCCTTATGCCTCCTCCTTCTGATTGGAGAAGTGCTTGCAGGCCAACCTCTGTTGCTGTGCAACGCAGGCATTTCTCTGTGTGACGCCATCTGCTATGTCTATGGCTCTCAGCCACCAGCTGCTATTTTTGATGACTGTAATCTGCCCTAGGGACCTTGAAACATCCATCCGTAAAACCTAGATTCCGTCTTTTGTGTCCATCAGTTGTGCTCTTCTCTCAAAAGCCCAACCTGCAAAAACTGATGATTGCATGTGCTATCCCTAAAATTGTCTGCCTTGCTGTGATCTTGATGTCCACAGCTCATGTAATTCAGCTCCCGTGGTTCCTCTGTTCTAATTCAAGAAGCCCAGGGGACACAGAAGAGGGCTGCAGAGGCAAAGTCAAAGCCTCCCATGACAAAGTCGAACAAACAAACTTGAGTGCATTTGAGCTGACTGGGAAACTGGAGTGGATGAATACGCTTTACTTTCTCTAAAGGCAAACATTGATAATCTATCATTGAGACAAGAAACCAAAACTTTACAAAACAGAGGAAAGATGGGTAACAAACAAAAACAGGTAACAAGCAATATGTGAATTATCACAATTGTGGCATCTGGTGAAAAAGCACTTGAGATCTGGTAAGATTAATGCATGCAATTGCTTCTGGTTTTGTGTGAGGAGTTTTCTCTGACAAATTTCATGTTCATGATAATGATGATGATGTTGATGGGCACCAATATATCTGTTTTTCAGTAAATACACATATGAAATTAATCTGGGCTTTATTACACATAAAGACATTGAACTCTGTGCTTAATCATTTGCTGGGAAAACTGCAATGCACACAAGCTGCTTGTCCCAGCCTTTCATTCACTATGGTGAATCTAGTGTGGGTTTGAATAATGGCAGATAATCTGATGCTTAATAAATAGTTATACTCTTCATGGCCTCACACAGCCTGGATTGCATTTTTCTCAATAAAATGAGGAACTAGTTGGTGATAAGCAGGCCTCCAGGCCACCCGAGGCTCTCCAAATCCCCTGAACTTCTTCTGGCCCAGCACCCGCCAGAGCTATGTTTTTCTGTATAAATATTTAGATTCATCTG
>JAOVYW010003511.1:0-13988 GCA_025775045.1 Hiodon tergisus | reverse complement strand
CTTCCCAGCAGCCCCCGCGGGGATGGCTTTAGCCCATTGGCGGGGGAAGCGCTCCTAGCCATCCCCGCTACAATATTGTATAAGCCAAAGAAAGTCCCATCTTCTTATAACAAAATCCAGTATGAAATGTATGAGTCATATCAACCATATCATAATTATTTGAATTTATAGTAATCATACTTGTGTCACAGAACACTAGAATAATAATACTGAGGCAGCAGAATCATTGGCTCAGCATGACTCTGTTGAGAATGATTCGAGCCAGGCCCAGTGGAAGCCTGCTTGGAGTATTGAAATCTGCTGTGTTTTGGCAAAAAGATTATTGCTAATATATATATATATATATATATACACACACACACACACCGATCAGCCATAACGTTATGACCACCTGCCTAATATTGTGTAGGTCCCCCTTTTGCCGCCAAAACAGCCCAGACCCGTTGAGGCATGGACTCCACTAGCCCTCTGAAGGTGTGCTGTGGTATCTAGCACCAAGACGTTAGCAGCAGATCCTTTAAGTCCTGTAAGTTGCAAGGTGGGGCCTCCATGGATCGGACTTGTTTGTCCAGCAAATCCCACAGATGCTCGATTGGATTGATATCTGGGGAATTTGGAAGCCAAGTCAACACCTTGAATTTTTGCTTTGTGGCAGGGTGCATTATCCTGCTGAAAGAAGCCAATGCCATCAGGAAATACCGTTGCTATGAAAGGGTGTACATGGTCTGCAACAATGCTTAGGTGGGTGGTATGTGTCAAAGTAACATCCACATAAATGGCAGGACCCAAGGTTTCCCAGCAGAACATCGCCCAAATCATCACATTGCTTGCCTTCTTCCCATAGTGCATCCAGGTGCCATGTGTTCTCCAGGTAAATGACACACACACACCCGGCCATCCACGTGATGTAAAAGAAACCACAATTCATCAGACAAGGCCACCTTCTTCCATTACTCCGTGGTCCAGTTCTGATGCTCACGTGCCCATTGTAGGCTCTTTCGGCAGTGGCCAGGGGTCAGCATGGGCACCCTGACTGGTCTGCTGCTACGCAGCCCCATACGCAACAAACTGCGATGCACTGTGTGTTCTGACACCTTTCAATCAGAAACAGCATTAACTTTGTCAGCAATTTGAGCTACAGTAGCTCATCTGTTGGATCAGACCACATTGGCCAGCCTTCGCTCCCCATGCGCATCAGTGAGCCTTGTCCGCCCATGACCCTTTCGCCGGTCCACGAAAGGCCGGTCTCCTTCCTTGGACCACTTTTGATAGGTACTGACCACTGCAGACTGGGAACACCCCACAAGAGCTGTATTTTTGGAAATGCTCTGACCCAGTAGTCTAGCCATCACAATTTGGCCCTTGTCCAAGTCGCTCGGTCCTTACGCTTGCCCATTTTTCCTGCTACTACCACATCAACTTTGAGGATGAAATGTTCACTTGCTGCCTAATATATCCCACCCACTGACAGGTGCCATGATAACAAGATTATCAGTGTTATTCACTTCACCTGTCAGTGGTCATAATGTTATGGCTGATTGGTGTAAGTTTGAAATGGGTCCTCCATTAAACAAATATTTTTTCAATAGATAACTACATTTTAAAAAGGCTGACAGTACAGAATTTTCAATTTCATTTAAGAGGCTTTTAGAGGTTTTTGAGATTATGTGTGATTTGGAAATTCACTCATGCCGCTTTTAAAATGTTTTTATTAAAGTGATCCCTTCCTGACAACGCTGGAGTGAATTTGGGACTAATTCCAAACTGGGCAAAATTGTTGTTGTTTTGCTCTTCAGGCGGAAGAAAAGTCTATAAATGTGGCGTTATTGTTTGGTAATTACTTTCTAATAGACTAGATTTGCTTTTTTAGCAAATAATCTGATTGTTTCGGCTAAAATGAACACAAAAGAATCAGACAACTTTAAAGCAGCAGAAGGAACTTATTGAAGGTTTATAGATTTTTAATAACACTGCAAGTTTACTCACACATTTATAAAGTGCTAACAACAACAGCAGCATTTGACATTCATCTTTGGAAGCGTTTGGAAAATAAAGCAGATGCAGTTGCAGCAGCGTTACTTTAGCAGAGGAAGCAAAATTTCGTAAGGATGGCGTCACCCACAGGGGTGCAGACTGAGCAAGTATCATTGCGCCAATGTGGTACAGTCAACTCAAATGCTGATTCTCTATTTCACCCGTTAGCAATTAACCACGTCATCTGAACGCTACAGCAGTTCTCAATGGCGCGGCAAAACAGCTTTAATTTTTTTTGGTTTGTTTTTTCTTTAGGAAAAAGAGCGTTTGTTGAGGAAAGCGAGGGGAAGGAACCCTGCTTGATCCACGCTGGCATCCTTTCATCAACCAACTTTCGAACTGCTTTGCCACTTACACCTCCACCTTTTATCAACGACACGATTGGTTAACCTGTCAAAAAATTACAGTTGTTTTGGATTTCCAAGTTAATTACGTTGCCCTGTCACTGCGTTTTAATGAAGTGCATTTTTAAAAATTGCGCAATACATTCTGCTGTTTGTTTAAAAATGTTTTCCTACAACATTTAAAACGTCCAACCGCCATATGGTTCACACACAGACCATTACCATTCTATTATCAAGCCTCATTAGGGAGGCTACAGACTATTAAATGGCCAATTAAAAGCATTTTATTATATAAAAAATGTCAGTTGACATTCTGGCCTCTTATATTATGGCAGTGTGAGCGGTGTATTGCCATGCAGATGATACCAGGATCTGTGTCCACACCGACCTCCCCCATACATTCCCTCCCTCCGCGCTTTGGATGTCTCAGTGAAATGAATTCATGGATGACTAGAAGCCATTTGAAGCTAAACAGTGACAAGGCAGAGGCAATCTTAAATGCCACCTCAGGCACTCTGAAGAAGAAAGTGGCGAGTCATGGCCTGACCGCTGCTGGTTTTAATTTGACTCCCACTACTGAGGTCAGGGATCTTTCAGTCATCCTCTATTCCACCCTTTCCCTTGAATCTCACATCAAACATTTGACCGAAACAGCATTTTTCCACCTGAAGAACATTTCCAGACAAATACTGTTGCCTCGTTCATGACTTTGTCACATGCTGACTGGATGCTAGAGGGCTTAAAAGACTACGATACGTTCAGACTTCTGCTGCCAGAGCCGTACCCACATTAGAACATATTACCCCCCACTTTACACTGACTCTGATTTTATTAGTCTATTGAGTTAAAAAATTATGTTATTCATCTTCTAATCCCTTTGTGACCTGGCCCCAGTTTATCTCAGTGATCTCTTCAATGTGTTCTATGCTCAGTGTCCTTAGGTCTGAAAAGATTATTATTCTTATTATTATTTTATTATTATTACCAACAACATCAACAACAATAATAATAATAGTAATAATTTCCGATTCATTTTCCGTTGTTGTTGTTGTGTGGAAGTTGAGCAGTAAATTGCTGAGATAGTATGAATTTTATGGTTTATAAAAACAAACAAAGTACCCAGCACCCTGGATTATAAAACAATGCATTCTCAAACAGTACAGACGGTAGAGTGCAGGGATGTCAACCCTGTTTTAGCAGTACACCAAATTCCGTGGATTAAAATCAGTTGGGTGACCTATTCCCCTCGGGGTGTAAACACCAGCTTCTGACCTTTTAAAGCCACAATGAGCACGGTTCATCAGGAGGTAAATGACATAGTGACTGCTAATGTCTTAAAGTTTGGCGGAGTCGGAGTGTTTATATGTCTTATAACTCACAGAAATCTTACATTCAAGACTGCTTTAGCGTGAGATCCTGGAAGTTCAGTAGGCAGTCTGTACGGTATTTATTTTCATTGGGGCTACATGGTTATTTTAGAATAGTTAGAAACCTAAAATTGACATAATGCAGTGATAAACTGCTTACGAAAAAAGGATGTAGCCTCTCAATGTATATACATACAATAACTATATGTATATATATATATATGTATATATATATATAGTCATTGGTTCATTGGTTAAATTATTCACCAATATGTATTATTTAGGTTGTATTAGGCATCCAAAGGAAATTAATTGATTTAATTCATTTCAAGTTTATGATATTTAACATGTTTTGCCTATAAACATCTCCAGGCTACTTATTTTATAAATGACTGTGTGTGTCTGTGTGTGTTAATTCTTAAGCGGAATCCTGACACCAATTGCTACTGTGTAGGTGGGAGTGTCTAGAAATATCAGTTAAATTGGGACCTTAGATGCACACGGCCCCCAGTTTATTTGTTACAGTCTCGAGAATGTAATTAATGTTTAATATTTCATGACAATCCTATAAATATGCAGGCAGAAATGCTGCCAACAGGGGTTTCAGGTAGACATCATGTTTTAATCTCTTCCCAGATGATAATCCTTTCTGGGCACAGATACACACAGACACACATATACACACACGCACACACACACACACCCGTAATTTATTCCGTTACTCCGTTATACTCAGGACAGTTCCCTGGGATGGAAAGGTGACACTCATGGCTTGATTTAACAAATTTGAAAATGGCAAGGGAAGCCTACTGGGTTTTTAATACACACATTTCAGCTTGCGCCTCTGCCACGGGGCCCGGTTGGCTGATAGGGCAGACAGGAGCTTGTTTAATGCGTCAGATCTAACGCGTTGGAAAAGGTTAATGTCACACGAAAAAGGACAGCGTCTAGGATTGGCATTCTCACGTTAATCCTAACCCCCCCCCTCCCCCATCTCTCTCAGCTCGTCTTGATTAATAAAAGAAAAGGGAAAACCGAGTTTAGCTGGCATGACAAAAAATTTTAAAAAAATAACAGACACCAGAAAAGAGTGTCAGGTGATATACATGTACACACATTGCAATGCATTTATCAGGAAAATACCCAAATCAAATCCAAACCATAATATCCAGTTGTTTATAAAGGTTTGGGCCATTCACCGCAGGCGACCTTGACTGCAATCGATACATGAGAAGTCTTCACTTCACATGACGAATGTGTGAACCCCATCACTCTCCATTAATTAATAACCAATCCAATGAGACAGATTGGCCCATTTTGCAAAAAATGTTTTCATGTTTCTTTGTTTACCTTCTGAAATAATTCTCCCCAGCAATGGATGTATGCTCCACAATCATGCATTCCCTATAACAGCTACAACAGTCACAAGTTGCCATAGGCCGAAACCGTGGAGTTGAAATTCACTCCGGCACAGATATTAAGTAAAAAGCACTTTTCACTATATAAAACTATAAATGATTAAAAAAGGACCAATTACAGACTTGACATTAAAAAATCCAAACAGAATGGGCTTTAGACTAATTTTCTGTATTGGCTCAGACGACACGGGGGAAATGGGTCCCTCCGAGCCGTCTAAACAGCCCAGGCTCTCGCAACCTCAGCTCAGATTTCGCCAAAACTCTGCACGTCTTTCTGGGACCGTTTAGGGCAGAAGGGGACTCAAAAAATTAAATGCCTGTCACCCTGTTTTGTTATCATGAGGTTTTCTGGTCACCCACAAGACAAGCATTAAGCATTGCTAAAAGTCAGCTGTTTGTAGACAACAACATCTGCAAATGCTACTTTAAATCAGACACGAGGCACTATCTTGTTGTTTTGTAAAACAGTCCCCACCCTAACTGACTCACTCCCTGAGCCCTAACTTAACTTTACTTCGTTTTGTGTTTATTTATCCATCAAAAAGTAGATAAAAACAAGAAGGGTTTAAAAAGAATGCAATGTTATCTTGCTTAATTTTTTCAGAGCTGATCAAAGATGGCTGCTTTCATCTGAAAGGTCATCTAGCCTGCGGAGGTTAATGAAAACTTAATGAAAACATTGACCAAAGGTGCTGAGGAATTGAAAGCAAAGAGTAAGCACAGAATATTAAGATGATTAAAATTCTATAAATCAACAGGAAAACATAATCGTAGCGCAAACCCTGAGCCACAGTAAACGCTTTTCCCCTGACAGCTCACATTGTCCATCTAAACAAGTTAAATTGACAAACAATCGATACAAAATCTTCTAAAATATCTACACAAGGCCACTTATTACCAAATAGTCGTCAAACTTTAACACAGCAAAACCCGCTTATCAACAGAATCCACAAGCCTCCTTAATTAATCATCAGATTAATTAAAAGTGTAAAATCAGAATGCATAAAAAATTTAAGGTTAAATATACAATTCTGCTAAGCATCCAAATTGGGGATAATTTGTTTGAAGAATGGAGAAAGTCATGAATTATATTTTTAAATGCAGATAAAATGTATGAAAAAAAAAAGGTTTCTAGTTCACTGCTCTACATCTACATATCCCTGACCCCAGGCCACCATATCATGTAATTACCCATGACAACGTGCTATCCTCACAGAACACGTATATAGTTCCTTTTATATTCTTAATATTAACTACTATAATACACCACAAAAATGCATCATTCATTTAGCAGATGGGGGCATTGCGTTTAAGGCTTCATGTAAAAGCCTATAACCGTCCTGACAAGTTTATACGTCAGCTAAGAAATACCAACTGAGGGCAAAGTCAACAAAAAAAATCGAGAGGCCCTGAGGTTTCAGAGAGGATGCATTACGCCAAACTGAAAAAGTTTTTTTTTTTTTTTTTTTTTACTGATAACGGTGCAATATGGACGCCGTAGCATATTTTGCTTCAGTTTGTGGTTAAGAAATAGCAGCTGCACACTCAAAAAAAAAGCCAGCTAATCCTGAGTTTTAACGGGCTGTCTACCAGTGGTGCAGGACCATTGCAGAAAAGTTTCATATTGAGGTGCTGAGTCCTAGCTAGCTTCACTGTTGTTCTGCTATGTCACAGTTATAATCATCTGCCCAAGGTTATGGTTCACAGTGTGAAGCCATAAATCAAGGCAGTATGACGCGGCAAGGAGAGCTCAGGAGGTAATGGCCGCCCTGTCTCAAGCACTACATTTCCCATGAAGACGCAGAACTGGCTCACCTGAGTGATTAACCTCTGGGTCAAGTGAGATTTAAAAACCCAGGAAGCCCTCCCTGGAAAGGAGGAGGGGAGGATAGCTTTGTCTCGGGAGTTCATTCTGTTTTGTTGAAGACTTTTAAAAGTATTTTATACTCAGTCATATTGAGACATTTTTTGTCATGGTTAATTTTTTTTCTAAATAAACACTGCCTTGCCTCTCCGTGGGTTTGTGTCCTTGGGACCTCGCCTTAATTGAGCCCTTTTGGTGGTAAAGACCCTCACTTGACTACTATGACCATGGCAGTTAAACAATTATTTTTCCCTTGATCCTTTATGCAATCGGCTAAATGACCACTGAAAAAATAAACGAACAACCTCATCTCAAGGACATATCATTCTGCCGCCAAAGAGGAATCTCTACTACATTTAATGCAATATAATAGTATGAAATCCTTATTTTTGTATCTCTTCAAGATACACCTGCGGTCAGCAACTGATAGATAATGATTATAACTTGATTTTTAAATGCATTTTAACCACTTGATATGAAAACATTGTCAATATTTATTTAAAAAATTTACAACCAAGGGAATTTACGTTTTATCCATACTTTAAATAATTAGCATAAATTATTGTCCATATGCGATGGACAGATTAAAATAAACAGAATCCAACAAGTCAAGGAAGACAGTGTCTATTTACCTTCAGGTTACAGCCGGTTCCAATTCCTATCTATAGGTAGGCAGCAATTATTCCCTGTTGTGTCAGTTTTACACACAAATGGTCACGTTAAGTATAGAGAGAAAAAAGTCTGGAGCAAAGCCTTGTCGCCAATTCCTCACCTTCAGACATGTCAAATCCTTAATCACATAGCAGAAGGCAAGCGAAATATGACATGGACGTCTGAGCCGTGGTTTAAGATGGAAAAATGGTTCTTAGAAAATTATATTTGAATCTCCAGACAATCCACATTGCATTAACATTAAGATCTTTACCAGGAGCTACAGACATGGATGCCCTTAAAGGATAGGGGATCTCCCTCATAAGTCAAAGCTCATCAACACCGCCTACATACTGGGCTGTGGAAAATCAGTTCAAATAAAACTCCTCGTTATAACTATGATGTGTCAGTATAATGTGTGGCCAAGTGATAGTTCAAATACTATTAGCAAATAACACTCTTATGTTTTATGTTTATCCTAATAAGCTTCAAGAGATAAATTACCATAGACGTAGGCTGGGACCAAATCAAAACTCTTCACAACCCAGCTGATCGCGCTTAATACAATTGTATTTGACAGCGTTTTCTTTCTTTGAGTAATTATCTCATTTTGTTTACTCACAAAAAGAAAACACCATAAAATGCAGTTTTATAAAATGTGATTAGCTGTTTGCCAATGTTTAGATTTTCTCCCAGCCTTGGTTGGGGTTATCATATTGATGTGTGATGGTTAATCAGTCAGCGTTGAATATGTTGATGCAATGTGGTTTCCGAGCATCTCCACCATATCCGTTTGCACTCAAACTGGCCTTTTGAAAATTTCTGATTGACCTAAAATGGCCTTGACACTATAGGACGTAAACAAGAATGTCAGTTTATGTATATATGTTAAAAACGCATACAATTTGAAGCATCTAGGTTTTGTCTAAATGAAGACTGATAAATTTTTAAGCTTAATAAATATAGACGGTTGTAAATTTTTTATCTTTTTATTGAGTGTGACCTTGCTTCCTTTCTGAGCTCTGGTGAGAACCTCTACTGGTACAGATCTGTCATTTCTCATTTTGATGTTCTGCATTTTTAAGGTCATCATCTCACAGAATAGATAAAACTATTTTACTCGGCAGATGGTGCATTATGGTTTGTTAATATTCCAAAACCATCTTTTTATGTTATGGTCAAAGTGATTTTTATGCAGCACTGATAATAAAAACTCGCTAATCGCATTTAATAAAATTGCATTTAATAAAATTGCATTTAATAAAATTGCATTTAATAGCATTGCATTTAAAAGGCTCAAAGACAGTGTAGTGTAATTAGCAGACTGACAAAGTTTGATTTGATCTACAAATTCCTAAAACAAATCTGTTATTTCATAAGATATGAATATTTGGTCAGCATAACAAGCTTATTAAAAAATGTAAACAAATAAAAGTAAAATACTAATGACTATATCCATGTGCACCTTGCATAATGTCTCACCTCAAGTGTGTCACTGAGAGTGCATCTAAAGCCTACAGAGAGTGCCAAAGCAGCACCTATGGTGAATGTGTCCATATTTAACACCAGGACTGACTAAAGAATTGCAAATACATCAGTCAGATCCGGTATTCATTCTTTCTATAATTTACAGAACGCAATTCACTGCGTAAGTCAGGGTAAAAAAGGCCTACCTTACGGACCTTGCTATTATTTGAACTTATTTTTTAGCTCTGTAAGTAGCTTTGCCTCTATAATAAAGACATTACTTTTTCAGCACAAGCATAGACAAAAAAAAGACATTTTTAGAAAGTGCTGGTGGGCTTCATGAAGGCTGCATAATTTCAAAGCCGTGGATCTTACAAAGGTGCAGAAAGTATTAAGTTTAGGTAAGTCTAAAATAGAACTTTCATTTGAAATCTATTCAGGAAGACGTTTCCCCACTATATGTGGGAAATCCATTAACAATTCATTTTGTCCCATTTGGCAGTTCAGTGATATTTCCTAATGAAATATGTTATGTTATGAAATATCATATTATGTTAATAAGTTATACACTGTGCAAAGCATGATATCTAAATTTAACAATTAAGGGCCTAGCTGATAATTAATCGCTTATACACCTGACAATTTTAACTAATTTATATCTGGGATTATGAGACTGTGAATGTGAATAAAATTTGATTGACTGAAAAAATAAATGAATCAGAAAGGGTTATGCTAAATTTGCTTCAGGTAAATAGTTATCTTCACACTCATTCTGTTTGTGCAACAGTATTTGTTACTCGGCGTCATTGCCAATTTGTTCAGCATTTTGTACTGTGAATGAAATCAGCAGCTTTACAGTCAGTCTCTACAAAAACACTTGAAACACTTATAGCTCAGGCTGGTTTTATTTCTTGGAACATTTGGTTTTACTATTGTAGCAGATTCTTTCAAGGCAGTAAACTCCTCAAAGGGTATATTTTAAGACTTTACCCATATTCAAGTAAACACAAAAAAATCTTACCCGTTGCTTTCAAGAAAACAAAAAAACCATTAAGTGGGATGCAAGAAAACACTAAAATCTTCATGCATATGTCATTTAAGACTTTCCATTCGGAAATTACAGTCCTCTTATACTAAAGATATGTCTCCTATCGCTGAAGTTGTGCTGACATTATCATACTATTATTCTAAAGTAAACATTCACTCAAAAAACCCATCAGACATCCAGAATAGCCAAATGAAAGTCTATGCATTACAATGAATCAATATCCCCCCTCACTTCATTGTCCCATCCACTGTCCTTCTGACCTGATGGTATGAGATGCTGTTCAGGTCAAAAGCTTTAAAAAAATGTTTTATTTATTTTTTATGTGTATTCATATATGCAGTCCAGTTATCCCGCACGTGCTGCAGAGGCAACAAACGAAAGGGGTCATTTCTCAATGGGCCGGGCGAGGCCAGCTGTGACCTTACCTTTGTAGAAGCAGTCCTCTCCGTGCACGATGGCAATCCTCTGCTTCTGCAGGCAAGCGGCGCGATGGAGCTCACAGTGATTCTCGTACAGGACGCCGTCTGACCCGCAGGCCGGCTTGTAGTGGGGCCTGCAGTGGTCCACGCAGACGCACTCCCCCTGCCGGGTCTCGGCGTTGACAACACAGCGCCGTCCCAAGCCGCAGTACTTGTTTTCGCATGGTCCCTGATATCCGTCACGGCCAAGAACCCCTGAGAGAACATGTCGGAAAACGCACACACAGCAAGCGTTACTCAACAGTTTACGGGATTGTGTGCTCATTAAGGAATGTGGTGCATTGCGTTTTCATCGCTTAATTTTTCTGATCTCAGAAGAGAAGTGTGGTTAAATAACGGTTGACATTAAAACAATAAATGAGCAACAACATTAAAACAAAACAATGAAATTTCCTGTTGCTGTGAAGCCGTATATCTGACGTGTTCAAAAACTGTTAATATCAATATCAAAAGCTAAAACAAATAAATTTCCTCAATGTTTTTACGCATACTGTTTCCATTGGTTCAGGAATCACAATAAAAGTTACACCCAAAAAAAGCTACGTTATAATTTTGCTACAATCAATAACAAAAAAAGTTTGCTAGTTAGGAAAAAAACAGGAGACGAGGCTGACAACTGCTGATAGTCCACCATAAATAGCATTTAACTAATCAGACGATTCAATCAATTAACTAATTAGTTTTAAAATACAAAAAACAAGCAAAGTTTTTTTTTCCTTCTGTTTCTTGTTATTGCTCGGATGGTTAGACGCACTCGTGTCGGGATCTGGCAGAATCCTTCGCCCTTTACCTAGGCTATAGAGTTGACCAGTGGTTTATCCCCACTGTCTCACAGTACAGCACAGGCACACAGAGGAGAATCGCGATACACGGTAACAGCAGAGGAGTTGTTCAAGGTCAGTTCAAGGTGGGTGCAGCATCGTGAGGATGGAAGAGGAGAGGATACCATCACTGTGTATTGTTTACGCACAGGTATTGTACAGTGTTCTGAATATCTTTAAAAAAAAATCTCAAATACCTAGGATATACTAGACAAGCCAAAAAACGTCCAGAGAGCCGTGTACGTGGTCCCATGTTTAAGAAGTTCTGGCAGCTCCATAATGACATGTCATACTCTTTCCAGGAATGGAATGCATTAGGACTCAAGTTTATGCAGTTTGGAAAATCAGTGTCACCACCACCCCCCCGGGCAATTGAATTTATTCAATTTTTCAGTTATTTTTCCAAATGTTGTCGGGAAAGCTTGAGGACTACAAAAGCACGTACATTCATGCCCCTTGCATTCATTAGACTTTAAAACTGTTGAGTGCATGTGGAACTAACCATAGGGATTCCAACCGTGGTAATTTTCACCTTCATGAAATCAATTCTGATGAAATGTTGATGGAAGAATCTACTGCCAGGAAACTTAACTCGAGTTCCTTAAACGGCCACGTATAAGGGCACAGCCTCCATGACAACTGGCGCAATTATAACTCGCACAGCCAAAAGCTTAAGTAGTCAGCTCAGAGACACAATCAAAATCTAATTTTCTGTAGCGGCGCTCAATGAGGACGAGTTTTTTACAATCTTCCCCCTGCAAATACACAGCCGACCCATATCGGGTTCACAGTTATCAAAGTAACGTACTGTATGTGTGCACACTGGACTCCTTACAAGGATTTTCCCATGGCCTGAGGCGATAAAGGTTAAATCAAACTCTTGTCTCGATGCTATAGGACGACATCATTTTCTGTAACCAAATAACGGCTCTCACAATATATCCTCACTGTCCTGGGTTCCAGGGGAGGCTCCGGAGTCTTCCGAGTTACATTTACATTACAATTATTCATTTGGCAGACGCATTGGTTCAGAGCGACTTACATAACCACCAAGGAAAAATCCATTTGGTGCAAACAGAGGAGAAAAAAAGATTGGCATGGTAGTGAATCAGAAAAGCAGTTGTACTCTAAAGATGTTGGGAGATGAAGCGTAATCGTTTCTTTCTCCACTCCTCTGCACTACATTTATTAACCTGGAGGAAAAATAAACAGGCCAGGGTTGTCTGCTATTGGTAACCTTATTTAAAAAAAATTTTTTAAATCAATATCAGTCCAAGCACATTAGGTTATTAGGTTACATACAGTTGTTAGTGGTAAAAGCTAACACTGGTATAGAGAAAAGTTGTCACAATGTAGAATTATAAGAATCAGACGGATGCATTTAACAACTTTAAAAATCATCGTTGTTTTTTCATTTCTGTCTATAGCATTACAAAAGTGACTATGTCATGTAAAGAAGCTATTCACAGTTTTTTTTTTTTTTTATAATTAATATAGGTTTACTGTAATCACTATAACTTCATCCCTTTTGCAGGGATTTTTGCAAAATGTAAGTCTTAGATCATCTCGGTTATTTTGTAAATAACCTGTTCTTTTTACTTGCTAACCCAATGCCTGAGTGGCTTCTTGTAATTATTCTTTTCAAATGTGCACAGCCATTCAGGTTAAGTAGCTTTTTTAAGAGTACAAAAGTAGTGTACTTGAATCTGCAGCCTTAGTTCACAGGACTACTGAAAAAAAGAACGAATAAAATCAAATGGTTTTTTATATATTTTTCACACTTCTAGTTTGCATTCGTGTAATTCTTTTTCTTAAAGTGTGGATTCAACTTTTTTTTTAATTACAAATAATTGAAAACCATAAGCGTTGAAACTTCTCCATTCTGAAGCTGGTGGAGTTCTTCGATTCAATAGGCCTCAATCAGATTAGTCGATGGAACAATGGAGCCTCATTGAGTCTCCCAAATTTAAATGCATGCCTCATAGTGACTGACCAAACAGGCCTGTTTATCAGGCTAGCCATGCTCTGCTAATTGTAAACTCATCACAAAAGTGCGAGAGCTAATTAGAGCTTAAATAGCAGTTACATCATACTTTTTTCTTCTTCTCTGAAGCGCCTAAAAAGAATGTACAGTCAATTTGGAGAAGGTGGGTGTATATACAGTGAAAGCTCAATCTAATGGCGATCTGCACTGGCTATCTGTAAAAAGGTGAAGGCAGACAAATCTACCACTCCAAAGTAGAGCACTGTAGATATTAGCGCTTGCTTGTGTGCCTTCCCACATCTAACTCCTGAATCCTCCCTGAGCACGCAGAGACATAGACCAAATAAAAACCATGGCAACCCATTAATTGTAAATAACTTTAGCTATAGAATATTTAGAATCATAGCTTTAGAATCTTTAGAATCATAGCTTTCGAATCTTTAGAATCAAAGCTATAGAATATTTAGAATCATAGCTATAGAATCTACAGAATCACAGCTTTAGAACCTTT
>JAOVYW010003510.1:7428-46515 GCA_025775045.1 Hiodon tergisus | reverse complement strand
ACCTGCCGATTGTCTTATAAAACAGCCCGACAGAGTATCTAAGCGAATTGATGCAGTTTTAAAAGGGATGGTTACACCAAATATTGAATTTAGTTTTTTGGAGTTTCAATTCAGGCAGCTGCTACTAACAGCAATGGCTACTTGGCAGCAATTGTGTGGTTTGGGTGATGGGAAACCCGCCCCTGAGAGTTAGGGCTGCTGCCTGTTGGTCAGGAGGTGGGGGAGAGTGTAAAAACACTGTTGAGGTCCACCTCATACCTGAGGAGGTGAAGTACTTGTGTGCACATTCGGTTGCCTCCTCTTCCTCGGGGGTCAGAGTTATGTCCACTCCCAGGTGGCGACTTCCCTGGCCTCTCTTCAGTTTGGGCAGGGCTTCCCCCGCCATGGCTGGGTCACTAAGCAGGTCCGGCCAGTTCTCCTGTGCACCCCACCTCTGCAGGCTAGGAAGACGTAACCGCACTGACCTGGCAATTCTGGAAATATCTTTATGAATATCCTATTGGATATTTCACTGGCACACAACTAGGATCTACAGGACACGCACAGCATCACATGTGACATGTACGAATGTGTACATATACAACGTGAACAAATAAACGCTAAGATTATTTTTGTTACATAAATGTTTTTCATATAATTCATAACATCATGTAAAAGTGACAGGACTCATGTAGCTGGGTTTAAGGTAAAATGTAAACAAATTGCTTTCATTTGACTGAAAAAAAGGACTGAAATGGCCTTTAGATATAAGAGTCTAGAGAAAGTTAATCCTTTTAATTAAGATAAAATAAAACCCTTGCCTTGAGCGCAACACTCAGACATATCATAAATACCTGAGCATGAAAAATACCTTATCTACTCACGTGATGAAATCACTGCCTTATTTTCCCCCCCACAATTTCCTCAGTGTGTGTCAGAGCAACACCAGTAAGCTTACCTCTTTGTGGAGGGAGTGGGAAGGTCTATGTTGGTCTCTTCCGAGTATGTCTGGGGACAGACAAAGAGGTAATGTCAGTTCTGCCTACAGGAATAATTTCAGGTGAGACTATGGAATAAGTTACTGAAAGCTATTGGTGAGGCTACAGGAACAAGATACAGGAAGCTTCAGCCTACTGTGTTCCATGGAGAGACACAGACCTCTCCCAGGATACCGTTGAAGATGAGGAAGGAGCTTCCTGCTGTGGAGTGTTCAAGGAAGTCATCAATCTCCAATGACTCCTGATCCACCTGGGTGGGCACCTGCTCCACTGACACCTAAGATATGCACAGGCAGATGGATTGTTCGCTGGACTATTAGCAGAACTGTTAGCTGAAATTATTACCTGAAATGTTAGCTGGCTACATATAAAAATACATACCGTTGTAGCAAGCCTGTGATGCGAGTTACAACTTTGGGATGCATAGTAAACATCAAAACATACATGCCATAAACATGGAATGTAATTTTAAATTAAACAAAAATCTACATATAAATTAATCAGAATACCTATGTTTTAGCATAGACCACGATTCAATGCTTAATATATTTTTATTAAACCAGATATTTTTAAAAATTTGGAATACATTTTATTATTTTCTCCCCAGTTTGGAATTAGCAATCATGCTAATGCATGCTGGCTACGAATCCTGAAAACACACAGAGAGGTACAACTACTCCTCCAATCCCAGTCACCTTCGCCCTCCTGAACCTGCAACCTCCTTAGTGACGGCCAATCAGACCTCACCTTCCTACGTGCCATCCTGAGAACTCCATGTGCCAGCAGGTAGAGTGGGTACACCACCAAACAGCTGACCAGCCCCACGGCCAGCGTCTCGCCATTTACCTCCACCAGCCTCGATGCAGGCACAGAGCTGGCACGACAGCAAGGCACTGTTGTTAGACCGACAGCTCGCTCACATCTCTCCCATTCACTTATTTTCTCACTGACTCATTCCATCTTTGCATCACTCTGTCTGAAATTCACTCAATTTGTTTCTCCCGCCCTCCCGCTTAAACCCTAGCCTTTAATCTAACCATGTAGCTAAGACAGCAATCACACTGACACAGCACGTCTTGTTAACTCGTGGAACCTTGATTACACTATTAGATATAAACAAAGCTTTTCTCCTACTGTGTCATACCTGTTCTTATTGGCCACCAGACCGTACCACAGCGCATTGGCCAGTAGGATGAGGTGTAGGAGCACAGCGCAGCAAGTGGCCCTCTGTAGGCGAGTGAAGGGACTGCGTGACGGCCGATCCCACAGCGACAGCCAGATATGGCTCTCGGACAGGGCACGTTGGAGCTCCCAGTTGAGCAGACGGGGCAGCTGGCGCAGGTGTTCTTTGTCTGCAGGTTGACACGACGGTGGGAGACAGAGAGAGAGGACTGTTTCTACGTTTTAATCAGAAACTCAGGGACAACCACTCAGAGACAACCCAGCTGAAAAATATTTCATATTGTCAGACGAGTTTAAATTTCCCACACCAATTAAAAATACATGCAGACCTCAACTCAATGTTAACTGAGTAAGGGTTCATTCTGGACCAGCAATGGAAGCAAACAATCTATATTGCATGCAAATTTCTTCTAATCCTGAGCAGGGAGACCTACTTGAGGGCTCATAGAAGAACAATCACAGACAAACAACAAGATGACGTCTTCTCAGTATGGTGGATATTTTGTTCGCTGTCCATATTTAGGCCCTTACTTATGGTCTCCACCTCGATCTCCACCCTGCCATCTGTCCTCTCGTTGTCCACAGACAGCCACTCCTCTACCAGGAAGAAGTAGCTGCTGCCAGTCTGCAGGTCCTTTACCAGAATATACTGAAGCTGCCAGGCTGGGCTAAGACCTGTAGGGGAAAACATAACTCAGTCATGGTTAAGTTCACATAATAGTTTGAGCTCTTAGGCGATTCATCTCTGAAGGTTTCATTCGGAGCCACACCCTTGTTGTCATGCCAGACTCTAATCTTCCACAGGCTCCCCAGGCTGCTGTCAGTGGCGATGTGGAAGATGTCCAGGCTGTTCCTGGTGAAGGCGCCACTGCAGTCTAGGTGCCGGTGTCCACTGTTACTCCCCCTGCCATACAGACTGATGCCTACATGGGCCGTGGTTCCTGAGGCAGGTCAAGCATAGGTTATGCCCACACTGCCACTGCGGTGAGGGTTCCCACACAGGTCACAGTTTAACACGCAGTGTAAAGTCATTTGCCATGATAGGTGTGAGACTCAATAACATCACCACCAACCTGCTTGTTGTTATGACTGTGCTCCACAATGTCGCAGAAACAACCAATAGAACTAAGGAGCGCCTTTTTTAGATTTATCAAACAACAAAAATTTTGTTTTAGGAAATTTAATGATGACTACGCAGGGAGATGTATAGCGGGAACAAGTTGGGCTTTACTGCATTCTCCTCCTAGTCATATCGTACCCTTCCCCCCACACCCACATGGGGAACCCCTTGGACCCACCTGCTCCATAGGCCCAGCCCGTCTTCACTTGCACCTCATACTTAAATAGACCATCCTTCCCGCAGAGCGGCACAATGCCGGCTCGTCGCAGGTCTAGCCAATCCATTCTGCGCAGAACGGTGGCCGCCACCGCATAGCTAAGGAGCGCCATGCAGCAGGTGAGCAGCACAATGTAGCTGAGGGTTGCCGGCCGCTCCTGTGGTGCAAGGGGGTCAGAGAGGGATCAGGTACCGCCCAACATTCAACAGAGTGCAATCCCAATATACTGCCAAATGAGCAGGAAGGAGGTCTTTATCATTCATCATGACAAACAGGTGTGATTTAAGTATGTGTCAGCACTGAGCAACCCCTGGTGTACGTCAGGAAAAACACCTCGTGTAGTGGAAATTGTTGCAGGTCTGTACAGAAGTGCACAAGTATGCGGTCGTATACAGCCACATTACAGATGCTTACAGATCTCAGAGTGCACATCCACACGTACTGTGGAAAAGATCTGAGACATATTCAGGAGTCACAAACACTGATGTCATCAACATTTTTCTCAACGCCTTCACTTTAATAGAAATACACTGTATTTAAGATATAATTTTTTTATTTAACACAAAGTTTAAATTTCTTTATGTATCAGCGTAAAAATAAGCAGAGGACAATAGAAAACTTAGTATTTTAATGCATTTATTTGGCAGATGCTGCTATGCCAAAGGAAAAAGGTAGGACATTAATTCGTAAAACTACATATACAGCTACACTGCTCTATTGTAGCACAATTAATGTTGGTAAGAGACTTGGCAGGTCTTACAGTTTCTGACGGCTTAATGTAAAATGTGGAAGACATTTGTACGGCTGAATGTAAAATGTGGAAGACATTTGTGCAACTGAATGTAAAATGTGGAAGACATTTGTGCAACTGAATGCAAAATGTGGAAGACATTTTTGTGACTGAATGTAAAATGTGGAAGACATTTGTGTGAGTGAATGTAAAATGTGAAAGACATTTGTGCAACTGATTGTAAAACGTGGAAGACATTTGCGTGGCGGTGAGCATTGAAGATACATAGTAGACTCACCGGCACTATGAAGCGCACAGAGTCCAGTGGGACAAAGAGGCTGGCGGCGAAGGAGGTGAGATGGCGAGTGCTGCAGACGGCCCGGTTGGGTGTGGTCTCAGCCAGTGGTGTCATACCATCTGTCCGCCACAGACGCTCATGCTCGCTGAAGTACTGGCACAGCGAGGAGAACACGCCCACCTCCAGGCGCACCCCGGTTGCGCCCGGGCTGCACCCCGTGGTCACATTTACATAGTAGTCCCGTGTGGTGTCGTGGGACCTGTAAGAAAGATGGGGAGGGGGTTGTCTCATGACACAGTAATGACTGCATTTAGACTGCAGAGCAATGAAGGCAATGAGACTATAATTCAGCATTGAGAGACTCAAACATCCAGGTTCTGGTTTTGCCATCATCAAGGCCTGATAGGCTGGGTTGATTTCACTGAATTTATTTTCTGTTGAACTGGGACGCCCTTTCCCCCCTCTACAGGAGCTAGTGGTGCAAAGAGAATACAAGCTCATGTGACTCAAATCTGATAGGTCCTTACTGTGGAGAGATGAAGAAGGTGTAGGGCTTGTGGTCTGGACCCCCAAGCATGCTCAGAACGATGTTCTTCTTGTCAGTGCAGTTGTGCTCGTTGGGCCAGGGGTGGCTGTGCAAGTAGGCAGTGACAGATGGGTCCTCGTCTCTGATATCCTGGTCTCCATCTGGAAATGCAAGGTGATAGAACTTGCACAAAGGTACAGAATATCTGCCTATACACAAATCTATCATTCTCCGCTCATGAAGCTAAGCAGCCAATTCTTCCACTTGGCTCAGGCAGCGCTACCATCAGGCAGATAAATGCCTTACCATGAAGCTGGCTGAAAGAGAGCTGGATATGTAGACCGGCCTGGATGTTAGTGTTGCCGGTGCTGACCCGAGCGACCACATAGCTGCAGCGGCTTATGTTGGTGACCGCTGACAGGAGGCCCTCAGATGCGGGGGCGGGGGTAGGGGTGGGGCCTGGGCCAACTAGGCTGCCTTTGGTCATGGCCACCGTGATGGCCTGGCCCTCCTCCAGGCCAGTCACAGGAGTGGGGGTGATGCCGACCGGACTGCCATTGGCCACGGCCACAGTGATGGCCTGGCCCTCCTCCAGGCCGGCCACGGGTATGGGAATGCCGTCCTCAGTCTGGAATTCCATGGAGGCCACCTTGGTGGAGATGGTGTAGTTGCTGACATAGTTGAAGGGGAAAGGGTTGGACTCCACCTGGAAGACGAGCTGGACCAGACGGGGCACGGCCTGGCCCAGGTGGCTCTCGAAGGCTGGTGGGATGGAGAAGAGGCACTCGGGGGGGCTGCCGCCATAGCATAGCAGGCTCTGGGGCTCAGCACGCTTGCCGGTGGCAGAGATCTTGGTGCCCTTTAGCACCAGGGGCTCCTCGTTCAGCACGCGCGAGTGCATGAGGATGCGCATCAACTCCGAGGACAGGCTGTAGGCCCTGGCTGCCACCAACAGAGGGTGCTGCTCGTTCTGACCCCACTGCTTGTCATCCGCCTCCAGCTGGGTCGCTGTCTGACTCACCTGTTCGATTAGCCCACCTGGGGAGCAAACACAGAGAGACCCAATCAGACTAACCTTAAGTAAAAAAATGACTTGGTATGAATAACTGTGCAAAAAATATTCAAAAGAAGTACATATTAGAAAAATGAAAATAATAAAATTAGCAATAAAAATGTCAAGTAACAAAAACAGTGTGGATGGTTTAGAGTTATTCGCTGAGGCATGCAGAGACACAGTAGTACATACACACTTGCGTGTGCTGTACTGAAGCTGGGACCCTCACCCATGATGTTGAGGATGTTGTCGGCGATCTCAGTGGGCGTGACGGTGCCCTGCTTGGTGTCGCTCTGCAGGATCTCCAGCATGGACTGCAGCTTGTTCAAGGTGCTGTTCTGGCACTCCTCACAGATGAACTCGCGGCTCACGGCCTGCTCCCGCATGCGTGCGCGCACACACACACACACACACACAAACACAAGAAGATAATAACCTATATTTAGACAATATTTAAACAAATCAGGGTAAATAAGTTGACTGAACTGTTCCTCATAGCAGATAAAATGCTGATTGTTTGGGTCAGGGTCCCCTGTTATCAACACATCACTTTCAACAAAGCCTTCGCTGCAGCGGCCATTGAATTTGAAATTGCTCCTCAGCTGGGTTTCTCTCCCAAAGCCCCCCCCACCAACTCTACCGTGCACTGTGCCAGTGCGGCTGAGGTCTGCTGGATGTCATTGACAGTGTTGAGGTTGAGGGAGGTTAGGGCCCGGGTGACGTTGCTGCGCACGCTAATCCGGTAGTTCCGCTCCAACCTGGTTACCGCTGTGGACCTGGTCTCATACTGCAGGGAGAGAGAAAGGGAAGGAGGGAAAGGAGAGGTGAGGTCCTGCAACTGGTATGCGTGTATGTGTCTGTGTGTACATCTGTAATGTGTGCATAAAAAGTTTTATTTAATCTGGGATTTTTCCTCATATTCATAATATTGCCTAATTAATATTGACAAATGTCTCACTGGACAGTATCAGCTGGTCTGTGGCGGCCTCCTCTCCTTCCAGAACTCACCTCGTTGAGTACTGTGATGAGGGCCAAGCAGAGCTCTCTGACTCGCTGGGGGTCACCCTGCTCCAGCAGGGCCCCCAGGGTGCTGTCGGACAACTCGTACAGCCACTGGGCTAGGCTGTTGTAGCCTGCAGGGGTCTCTGGGAGGACCACCTCCATGGGCCTAGGGACAAAGTAACTGGATCAGTTGTGTATGAGGTAGAACATGAGCACAGGTGTGAGTGTGAGGGAGGACACGGGATCAGGTGTGTGTGTTAGGCACTCACTTTTTAAGCGCGATGATCACTGCCCCTTGGTGGTCCTCGACCAACACAGACACAACCACCTCGTGCCTACTGGTGCGGAGCCCAGCAGGCAGGAATGTGGCATGCTCTGGGCTGGGGCCTTTGTACACGCAGAAATCCTCGCACTGCAACTCCACACACCGCGTCACCAACAGGCTGTAGAGCAATGGTGTGTCACTGTCGTCCGAGTCAAGATAGCCTGTGAAGAGCAGTGTGGGGATGGAGAGAAAGACAGGAGGATGTACAAGAGGGACACGGTTTTCAGCACATGCTCTGACATTCTCAACATAACGAGGTGAGCGGGGGTGCTGGTTAGAATGACAATCAGGCACACCTCATCCAGGGCTTTAAGGCCTATCTTCATAAGGTCAGTGGATATGAAACAGTGAGCCATACACTGGGCCACCGGCTTGGTCTGACACAACCCCCAGCGTAAACGTAGCTCCTATTTCCCCTTTTTTGCCATTACCAGAATCACAGCTGTCGCTGTCAACGAAGCCCAAACAAATTCTAATTATTTCAGTGCAGCAATGATTCCATCGAAGTCTCAATGTAGTTTTCCTAGCCATCAAAGTGTACAAAGTGTACACCTTAAGAAATATCAAGCCAAACTAATGCTTAAAGCACAGCTTCATACACAAGAGCAACCCTTTGGAATTTAGCAAGAAAACATCAAAATTAAGTTTGCTGAAAGGGCCAATTCAGAAGGCTCCAACGTGCCTTCTGACCCTAACTCAATTACTATCATGTCATAATTTATCATTGTAATTATTCACCACAGAAAAAATCAACCAGTATCATTAATCTGTTGCAATATAAATGTCAGAATAGCATAATTTAATTGATATCCAAGCAGAGATAAAACAATTTCAGCTGTTCAAGGTCCTAAATGAGGCTGAAAGAGGTAGGTTTAGATTTCCATTTCATACCAAACGAGAGAGAGGAAAATATTTTAAGTGGTGGTTATTTTTTGTGACCTACAACATTGAGAGGCAGGGAGAGATATGGGTACATTAAAACACTTCCTCTCCCTTCTGTAAAAGGAGTGGTCAGCTTTCTATGTCTCACACTCAAACCAGAACTGACTGACGCAGTCTTTTTGTGACATAGCCGCTTATGCTATTACCATTTAGTTAAAACAACCAACTATTTTTATTAGCATTCATGGATTTTACCTTTTACGACAATGCTAGTCTGTGGCTCTCAGAAAAAGCCTGGGTGGTTGCTGAAGAGTGGGAATGTATTAGCTGATGTGAGGACCTAAGACTGAACCCCTCCCTGAAGAAATGCAGCTCACCTGAGCAGTTGAAGTGGACCTTGTCAACCAGCGTGGCGATTCGGGGCCCCTGGGGATGTAGGGAGCAGGAGCCACCAATGGGGGGCAGGTTGGGGCGGAGCACAATTGAGGCCACCCCCTCGCGGTCCATGTGGTCATCTGTGACATGGAGGCTGAAGACGTAGGAGACACCATCCTGCAGAATGCCTTGTCGCAACACCAGGTTCAGCCCGTCCCTCCCCGTGGTGGTGCTGTTGGAGTCCAATTCCAATGTTTTGTTGTTCAGGGTCATTGCCACCCAGCGCTGGGAGGGAGCAAAAGAGTCACAGGAAGTGGGCTTTCCTTCAGGAATGTTTTTATTTGCCATCAGTCTATCCAAATGAGACAGACCGTATATCACTGACCAACGGCAGTGCCTATTCTGTTCATGTCTACACGCCACGGCAGCATTCACAGGTCACATGGCAGGGAGTCAGAACCAGGGCAAATCAAAAAGCGAAGAGGGACCTCCTCCATTTGCTCTTACCCCACGGTGCGATGCTTGGCAGTTGCTGCAGGTGCCCGCCAGGTAGACATAGGAGCTCTGGCTGACCTGGTAGATGGACTGGGCCTTACAGGACACACATTCTAGTGACACCATGGGGATCCTGCCACTTTGCACCAGCACCTGAAGAACAGAAAATACAACTGTTAGTGGGCCTCTGTAACGCATATGGGGGAAAGTGGAACAGTAAAGTGAAGACAGATCAAGCCTGGTGAGACACCTGCAGGATGATGTTGGAGACACCAGGTAAAACGCCTGTAAACTGAGGATAGAACAGGCCCACTGAGACACCTGGGCGGTCATATGCTCATTGGCTCAAAGTGGAACTGCACAAGAGGATGCACCAATGGGCTTCCTTCACACGGGCACATGTTGCGGCTCAGAAGGCTGCCACTTTCTGGAAGAGGTTGGATTTCAGGTTGGAAGGTTATATCTAGAAATAACCAAGACAGCAGAAGAACTGACAATCTTACACTGGCTCAGAATCCCGAATCTGCTGATTGAGCTGTTCAAAAAGAGCTTGGAAGAGCAATGAACCTAGGAATTCAGAAAACATAAAATTGGCCATGGTCGGTTTAATTGGCCCGTTTATTTTTTGCAAGAGGAATAATAAGTATGCAAGCTTCCGGGTTAGTAGATCCAATTTAACCAATGACCAGTAAGCAGATCTTACAATTTTGAAAACAACAAATGCGGTTGGTTTTAAACTTAGTTATTTTTCAGCCTGCAAGCTTCCTCTTCATTTACAGTCAAGGAAACTACAAGCCAGACTTCAAAGGGAAGTTTCATTCTCTACTATGGGCTCTGCACAGTACATTCTAATTTTAACTCTTTGAAATGTAAACGCTGTATGTTGCCTTTTCTTGTTACTGTTGCCTGGGTTGTTATCGAGTCTCAGTGAAGGCTGTGTACAGTAAGGGCCGAGCATCTGTATGGGCTGTGTGGGGCTGTGTATACATCAAGGGCAGAGTGTCTGGAAGGGTTTAGTATAGTAAGGCCAGAGCATCTGTATGGGCTGTATACAGTAAGGGCAGAGCATCTGTAGGAGCTATGAACAGTATTGTTCCGTAGATTTCTACCGTTTCCACATTTCCACCGAAAAGGAGTAACAGAGTTTTAAGAAATAGGAACTGATACTCAGGGCCATTCCCTTCTATTTGTGTTAGTCATTTATTGCAGACTAATTCATGAAAGCACCTTTTGAACTGGACATTAGTCCAGTGGTGGACTGCCACCCCCAAAACCCCCAGCCCCCTCACCGTCTGTGTCGTAGACTCTGGGCTCATCCCATCCTTGCTGATGGTAAGGCGGAAGGTGTACTTCACATCGGCCTCCAGCTCACGACTGGAGATGCCCAATACTGGTCCGTTGGAGCCCAGGCCAAAGCTCAGGTTGGAGCAGGGAGACGGACCCTGTAGGGAAGGAATACAGAGGAGGGATTGGAGGGGATCCCATTGGCACTGCCGAACCAAGCTCCTAACGGCAACAACATTCACATACCGTCTTTCTACAACTGGACGGGGTTAGGGTCAACTAGGAGGGGTGAACTTATTGTTCTGGCAATCCCAAGTTGAGATCTACTGGAAAGCAATTCAAGGAAGTTGCTTTAAAAAAATCAAGGGACCAGAAAAGAAACCATGACATCCAGTGCCTCTGTCAAGTAAAGACATTTGTTAAACCTGGACAAGTTCAAGAGTCTGTGCAATGGTGTTCTTTTCAACGTAAACATTCTTCAATAATTACTTCCAGTGTTTTCCATAAAATGCTTCACAAGCGGCTAATAGGAAACGGACAGGGTGTTGCAGTTCTGACACGTCTGGGGTTCAGGGTGTTTTTTTCCTCCATTTTATTACCATGATTTCATTGTTTTTCCCCAACGACTCATGTTCTTTTTATGAGAGTTGAACATATCCAGAGAGTGTACTTAAAGACTTTCTCTAGCCAGCCCATGAAAAAAGCAGTCTCTCTTTGGACACTTGGTGTCAGGTCCACTTGAGAACAAGGGTCGTTACACACAGCTCTGTGTTCGTATTCATGGCCATGTAACCTGCCCTCCCAATTCTGGTACCCTCCCTTTCCCTGTCCAACATTCTGGACACATCCCCCATCCCAGCTGGCTTGTTCTGCTAGCTAAAGTTGTGCCGCCAGGGCTGGGCATGACAGAGCTAGGACAGCTCACAGAGTTCCCTGTCATCGCCAGGCTTGGGGTATGCTGAGAGTGGGTAGGGGCCGGGTGCATTTCGGGGTGAACTTATCAAGTCTGAAACTACTTAAGTACTTCAATTCTTATGTCCATTTTCTTGGAAGTCATCTAGTATGTACAATAATACTAAGATAGTGAATGGCACAAATTTCCCAAATTTGGACTAAGTCTTGATTGTCCTCTATAGGCTCTGTAGGTGGATGGCTGAGAAAGAACATACAGACTTGTCAAGCTCTTGTCTGTATATATACATAATAATTTAATTCAAGTAATTTAAAGTCAGAGCCAAATGGACATTTTCAAATGCTGCTTTAGGAAAACGGTAAGTTATCCCCCACAGTCACACAACACTTACTACATAAGTAAGGCTATGTAACCATAGAATGGTATTAAATAATAAAAATTGGACATACAGTAAATGAGACAAATTTATAAACAACTATTGAGTAACTAGGCATTGTTATTCAGGAGAATATAAAGGTAAACTCATAGAAATGCCTTACCTTTGAGGTTCCATCACATTCCCACAGGTAAGTCAGGAGTGATTGACTTTCGGGTGCCAGGTTGGGGTCGTAGGATTGTTCTGCACTGAGCTTTAGATCCTGGGTATTGGACCAGACCCGGTACGTACCACCCTCAATTATGGGCACCAGCTTGCCAGCCACCACACTCAGCGGAAGACAGGCAGTCTTCTTGAGTGGGACCCCTCTGTAGGACAGGGAGAACACAAGGCTGTAGTTGCCCAGTTGCAGTGCCATCTTGGGAATAGTCAGTTGTAGTCTCCTGCAGTCCACCTCAGCAGGGAGCAGGACCTTGGCTTTGCCCTGGACATCACGGCACAGGGGGGTGTCGAAAACCTCCCATAGGTACTCTACAGTGTATCGGAAGCAGGCCTTCAGGTCCACACTGGCCTCCACCAGATTGGGCTGGGACCGCCGGATTCGGGGGGCATGGATGAGCTGCACCTCTGGCTCCTCACACTCTAGGTCCCGGATGCTAACATTGACCTGGGCCACGACCCAGCTCACCTGGTTGCTGGCATTTACCTGGACTAGGTAACTCCCAGGAAGCGAATACATGTGGTTGATGGGGAGTGAGCAGCTTTGCTTTGTTGACCCGTCTCCGAAACTCCACAGAAAGATGGCAGGAGTGAGCCGGGGTGACACTGTTGCACAAAGAGTGACTGTCTTGTTGAGAAAGGTGTCCCGGGGTTGGGCCTCCAAAGCCACAGATGACAGTATGTTCTGTATCTGTATGACCTTAGTCACATTCTGACACCCCAAAGCATTAACCGCTCGCAGGTACACGGTAAGCTGACCTGCCTCCTCGGGGGTGTAGGTTGCCTCCTTGCCAATGATCGACTTCTTGGCACCGTGGTGCAGGTCAAAGGTCCAAAGGAAGGTCACATGGTTCCCAGTCTGTATTTCCGCACTGAAGGACTTGGCCACGCCCACTGGTATGGCTGCCTCACAACAGTTTACCATGGTGAGCCTGCTGATAGGTTCCATGACGGTGATCTGGATGCTCACCCTCTCTGAGCTGATCTGGTTGTGGGCTGTCAGGTTGACCACATAGCTGTCGACTCTGGTGAACTGGTGAATGTACGTGTGGTCCTGGAGCTGCACCGTGGAGTCTCCACTGATGCTAAGGACAAATGTGATGGAGGTCCCTGATGATACACTAATGTTAAACTCCACACTGTCCCTCAGAGCTACAATGTTGTGGTTCACCTTCAGCTCCAGCCCTTCAATTTTGTCCTGCACCGTGAAATCTCTGGTGACTGCCTCACAGCTGACATTGTTGGTGGCATTTAAGATAATGGTAAAGACACCAGGAAAGGGAAAGAGATAGGTCACCTGCTGCCCAGTTTCTGTCCTGTCTGGAAAGTACCACGTCCAGGAGATGTTCGTGCCCGCTTCATATTCCCCTCGAAGCGACACAGTGGTGCCAGAGGCCACAAAACTCTGCTCTGTGACACCCATAGCCGAAAACATCACACCTGAAATGGGTTCCTGTACATTGATCCAATCAGAGGCATTCCGCAAGCTGACCTCATTGGAAACTTCCACGATGACCTGCTTCAGGCCTGGGCTGTCAAACACAAATTCAAGGGAAGCGGAGTTGCCAAGCAGTGAGACACCATCGGTGGACCAGAGGTACTGCAGGTCAGAACCACCACTCACAAGCACCGATATGGTGGTGCAGGCATTGACAGTCACAGGGTTTGGCATGACGATTAAGCTAAGGGTGCCCACCGGCTCTAGAAACTGAATAGTCCTGTTCACGCCAATCTGACCCAAGAGGTTGCTAGCTTTGAGGAAGATGTCGCAGGTACCCGGTGTAGTGAAGTTAACGTCTATGGCCTTCCCACTTAGGTTCCGCATGGCCTCTTGATCTTTCTGGAGAGTCCAGCTGAATGACATATTGGTTCCCTCTCGGAGAACAGCCTGCAGATGGAGGACTTTGCCCGTGGAGAAGCAGCACCCACTGCTAAGTTCTTCGGCTACGATTTGTAGCCCCTCCAATTCCCGCTGCACGAAGATGGAGATGCTGGCCTGAGCGGAGCTGATCTTGTTCTCAGCCGTCACAATGACGTTGAACGTCCCAACAGAGCGGAAAGTATAGAATATGGTGTGGGAGCAGTGAATGGGTGTGCAGTGGTCACACAGAATCCAAAAGTATCGCACACCATCCCCTTGTTCCAGAAGCGCTTCGAAGTGGACCGAAGTGTTGAGTGGCACATTGATCAGACTGGCGTTGACCGTCAGGCCCTGAATGGGCGTGATAACCAAGACTGCAATCTCTGTGCTGTTGTTGCTCACTTTGTTATGCCCCATTAGGCTGAGGTTGAAGTGGCCAGAGGAATTGTACGCGTATATGACATTGCGGCCTGTTAGAACGCTTCCATCTCCGAAGTCCCATGTGTAAGTTACCCTGGAAGAGCCTGCAGAAGTCGTAAATGCATATACCTGGTGCAGCACCAGATTGTTGGACTTGGTGCCATTGTGCTTGATGTCCACTGTGCCAACGGACTCCTGCACTTCAATGAGGAGAGTGTTGTTGCTGCAGGAGATGTTGTTGAGGACTGTGACCGTCACCAGATACTGACCAGTGTTCCTGTATTTAAAGGTCATCTCTCGACCTCCTCGGACAGAGGAGTCATTCGCACCGAAGTCCCACAGGTAGGTGTACTCGAACTCAGGGAACGTGCTGACGAAAAACCTGCTCTCCTCCCCTTGCAAGGTGTATCGGCTGAGGGGGACTAATGTCACATTGCTAATTACAGGTTGGACGCAGACCCAGGCAAAGAAGTTAGCCTTGTTGACCCTGCTGGACAGGAGCAGGGAGAGGCGATAGTCACCGCTACTAGAGAAGGTGTGGGTGACACCGGGGCTGCCCTGGAGGGTCAGGTTGGGTGTGCTGTCCCCAAAGCTCCACTCGTATGTGTAGATGGAGGAGTTGCCCGACACAAAGGCATGGAAGTCGATGTTACTGAGCTCCCGGACGCAGCCTGAGGGTTCAAGCCACAGAACCTGTAGCACAAATACTTGCACCGAGAGGGCGAACCACTGGGAGCTGACTACATTGGTTGCGGTGATGTTCACGGTGTAGTTGCCATCCTTGATGTATGTGTGCTCCACCCGTGACTCATCCCTAGTGAACACCTCCCCATCCCCCATGTCAAATGTCCAGGTGATATTACTACCAGCGATCACCTGGGCGCTCACCACCGTGAGGGTGTTGAGCTCTGTGGGGGCAGAAGAGGAGGCCGTTAGGCCCTGGATCTCCTCCGAGACCAGCACCATTGTACTGGTGGCAGTGTGGCTGATGGTGTTGTTGGCAGAGACGGAGATGTTGTAGGTGCCACTGCAGGAGAAGGTGTGGTTAACACGGCGCTCCCGGCCCTGCAAAGGGATGGAGCCATCACCAAAGTCCCAGGTATAGACGATGCCATAGGGCGAAGGCAGCGGGTGGGCCTCAAAAGCCAGGAGGACACCCGCCAGCAACATCTTGGGCTCAGTCTCAATCTCCACCACTGTGAGCACACTGAACACAAACACATCGATCTTCTGGCTCTTGTTCTCATATCGGTTGGACATGGACACAGTGAGAGTGTATTCCCCTGGAAAGACAAGAACAGAACAAGATGAATCATATGGGCAAAAAGCTTTCCCATGCTTTCTTACTCAGTAAACTACAAACAGATGGTCGCCAGAGTATGACCGAAAACCACAGGCAATTCCTTCTTCTCTTTTCCCTTTCAGCAGACATCAGTTGACTTCACTGGAATTAACTAGGTCACTTAAGTCAACCCTACACTGCAGATTACCTGGCTGTGCATATATGTACGTCACGTTGTTCTGTAAGGCGACATTTTTGGCCGTTGGGTCAGGGAACAGGAGGGATCTGTCGTAAGGGGGTCTGAAGTAGAACTCCTGGTATTTCCCATCGCCAAAGGACCACCTAGAAGTCAAGAAACAAGGCAATCTCTATTTTAGGAATTTAGGAAGCACACAGAGGGAAGATTCTTGCCAGAAATCTTCAGCAAACCACAAACCCATAAAACTCCAGTTCCTCTCATGCTGGGACTGGAGTCATTATCAGGGGTGGGGGAGCACACTACTGGCACAGCTGTGTGTTTTGTGATTACCGGCCCTCCTCCCTTTAATCCCACCATCTCCCAACCTGAGGCTTTTTAGGTGTCTAAAATAATAATAGGAGGGGCAGGTTTACAAAACAATGGAGAGGGGATGAGGATGGTAGTTGCTCTGCATTACCGGAGTGTGGCATCCACAGACATGTCGATTACTGCGGAAGCCGAGAGTGTCTCAGCCAAGCCCTGGGTGATGATGGCCGGGATACCCGTCACTGTCAGGTGTCCCATAAGGTTCATCCTATCCACTGTCACATTGTAGTGCTCTGTAAGGCTGCTTACATGGTTCTGTGCCGTCACCTAGAAAACCATTGACAACAGGACACTTTACTGCATGTTATTTTTGCTCAATACTACAGCGCTATCACCACCATTGATTTTTTGATAATACTGGTGGCCTGGTGTTACATCTTTGTACATCGCTGCATATAGTGTCTGCTACATGACAACAAGAAACTGGGGCCCAAGTCACATTTAAACATGTAAGGATTTCCATTTAATGGCTCGAAGAGCTGATACGTGAGGGTGATGCTGGCCGATGCTCACAGAAAGCTTGTAGACTGCCGCATTCTGAAAGATGACGTTGAGCACTGTGTTGTAGTAAGTGAAGTTTGGCTTGTCGTCTACCGTCCACCTAAAGATGGGGTCTGAGCCGCCCTCCACTGTGGCTGTGTAGCTCTGTAAAGGGGACAGAATGACGGGACATATTCTCAAAACAACTGTGGAGACCTGCTGTGAACCAGCTGAGGTGGTACCGCTAAATGAGAGAACGCGGAGTGACTTACGACCACAGACTCCATCAGCACCCTCTGGTTGGGGTGGGGCACAATTTCCAGGCCCCTCAGGGGCTCTTCCACCCTCACGTGGACTGTCAGGTTTGCAGAAGTCACATGGCTGTGGGCGGTGAGGACCAGCATCGGCGGCGGTGAGTCTCCCAGAGGCAAGTCCATGTAGGCGAAGAGAGTGTCGTTGTGCCCTGGTCGGCACTCATCTACCATGGAGGCCAGGTCAGGGGGGCACGAAGACACAAATGGGAAGGTCTGGTTGCCACCCTGCCAGCCTGCCAGAGCCACGTCCCAGGAGTGAACCCGGGCCAGCAGGAACGTCTGGTTAGTGGGAAAGTATATAGTGCCGTTCTGGCTAGGCGGGTAGACCACGGTGAGGTCCAGTGGGGGCACAACACGAAATGTGCAGGACGCTTGTCTGGGGAAGCTGGAATCCAGGGATGTGAGGAGAAAGCTGTAATCCCCGGGTTCAGGCAGGCCCATCTGAAGGACCTGGCCAGGGATGGAAGCCTCCCTTCGCTCAGTGTAAAGTACCCTGAGGAAACACACCATGTCCTCGACACAGCTTGCCCCATCATTGGCAAGATCGATAATGTCGCTGAACCAGCCGGACTGGTTGAGCCTGAAGTGGCTATGTCGCCATGGGGACGTGCGGTCCAGGTCGCAGTGAAGCAAGCCGCCAGGGCCGGCATCATGCTGGAGGGCGATGAAATCTCCCGCAGAGACATGGACGTCGGCAATGCCATCTTGTACCTGCAGGGGAGCCAGTGGAGACAAGACTAAACCATTTACCACAGAGTGGCGTTGTCGCCTCTCATTGGGGTTAGTTTGTAATCTAAAAGCCCTTTCTCCACAATGTAAGTCAGTCCTCACAAACTCACCAACTGGTGTCTGGACGACCCAGGCGGCAGGGTGAAGTTGACCTGGTGCACCAGGGTGTACTTGGGCAGGGTGACCTCTAGGCGCAGGGAATCCACCCAGGAGCAGTTGGAGGATGAAGCAGGCGGGCAGGGACTGCTGAAGGGCAAACATTGGCCTTGGAAGGGGCACCATTGCTGCCAAATTGGGCAGGCCTTCTTTGTGTTGTTGGCTTCCTGGAGCTGGCACAAAGCAATGGGGGCACCCAGCTCCCCACCTGAGGAGATTGCAGGACATAAGTTTGCACATTGACACCTTTTAGTTTAGTCTCAAAATGGTTCCCAAAGCAATTTTTGTGCTGAACCTACTTATTCTTATCAAAACACCACCCATAAAAGGTCTCGGACGCCACAATATTTCCCTTGTATGTATTTATGTATTTATGATGATGCATTTCAGCTTGTCACCACAAATCTTGTTGGCACAAGTCTGACTAAACTCATCCCATCACTTTTCCACACTGCAAGCTACACAGCCTGCCCCAGAGGTTCAGCACCAATTGAAGGAGAGGCAAATACCACTCGATACTAACCCATCCCATCATAAGAAGTGCTTTGTCAACCACCTTTAGAGGCCTTGCGAGAGAATAAGCGGGATTCTAACCAGCAGAATCCATGTCATACTGCACAATCTGCACTCAGCCAAGCTCCTTTACAGACAGAGCCCCTCAGGAGGTTTGGGCAAACATATCCCTGTGGCAGTTCTTTTTATTTCTTATGGAATTTTAATTGAAATTATTGCATGAAATTTTTAATTAAATTCATTTTGGTGCATTCACTCCAGGATAATCTGCATACTAATAAGAAACTTACCTAGATAAATAATCAACAAATCTAAATGAGGGATGAGCTTTAATAGAATTTTGAGAAGCTCCTTTTGTTAAAACAGCCAACTCCCACAGGAAGCACATGCCACTGTGTGTCAGGTATTGTCAGATCATCAAGGGACTGCACTGGTATTTCTTAATCGGCAATTCATATTCCGCTGATACTCAATCTGGCAGACGACATAATTTTGCCACACTTGTCCACCCGAGTCGTGCCTTCCAGCGCTGCCAGTAACCTCTTCTCTCATTTCTTTCTCATTCTCCCTAAAGCGCAAGGCTCCATACACAAAGTTTCATCTGATGAGCAATAAACAAGCTTGAGAGGGCCACACACAGGCTTATCACATGCCTTTATTCTTTTCCCTTTTCTCACGTTCTGCTTCAATCTCAGAGCGGTAAGGAGAGGGGAAGGATTGGAAAATGAGAGAGTGAGAACAATATCACAGAACAGCTCTGGAGAAAGCTGAAGTCAAGCATAAATCTAGGTATGTTTCATCTGTCTTCTGGCTGGAGTTCAAATCAGATACAAATTGCACACAAATACCTCAACACACAAACCCCTACCAGATACCTCAGCAAGCAGCAGACCTTACCTGCCAACACAAGGTGCATGCCCTGCCCCTCACAGCTGGGCTGGTACACCTGAACCCGCACCTGCACGATCTGGCTGAGGTTCAGAGTGACCAACTCCAGTGCAGAGAGGCGGCCGCCCAGCAGGAACTGCAGTGTTGGGAACATCAGCAGCTGGGAAAGGAAAGACATATAAACGTGAGTGTGGGGGAGGAAGGCATTAGGAGTGTGTGGGGAGGATGGCTTAAGAAGTCGTGTGGGTGGAGGAGGGTATGAAGAGGGGTGTGAGGAGCCACAATTAAGAAGGGCGGTTTGAGGACACCCTCCTCTGGTGAAACACCATAGACATCATTCCTCACCTCCACAGGCCTGGCAGGGTGGTTTAACACAAGCAGCATGGCAGCTTCACTGGAAAGGGGCCTCTGAGAGTGGAATACGGCATTGCCCACCAGGAAGACACCAGCATCTGGTAAATGCACTGCACAGGGGGACAGAGAGTAACACATGCAGTTTAATTTCCCTACATTACTAAGCCACACAATATCCCAAAGCTCTACTAACTAGAAGCCTAAAACACTACACTTTCATGACTTAGTTCTGAGGTAAGATTGATTGCTGCTTTGTTTAGTCCTGCATGCTAATAAACAGGGGTCGGGGTTATGGGGGGTCTGAGTGGGGGTACAAGGAAAATACTTAAAAGTTAATGAGCAGAATATATTTAATGATCATATTGTGGTTTTCAAGTGGCTCAAGGGGCTGAGTAGAGGCACAAGGGTGCTACTTGCATGGAACACAGGCAGTATCTGTGTCCACTAGAGATTCTGCCACACAACGACGACCCTGTTACTCCTGTGGGGAAGGCCGTAGGCAGCCCGGGCCACAAACTGCTGCTTTCCTCAGCAGGCACGCCAAATTGCACCAGCCACCATATAACCACTGGAGGAGGGGTGACCCTTTTGCCCCACGCCACTGGAGTGTTCAGTCTCTGTGGTGTGCGTGTGTGCATAAACATACTAACACAGGCATACACATATACACAGACACAATTACGCAGACACATGCACATCTAGGCACAAACACACACACACACACACTTCCCACATGTGTATGCATGTATACACGGGTCCTGTACAGCTCTGAACCGCTTCTGCTTACAAATAGTCTTCTCCCGACAAAAATAGCTTCACTTTAAACAAACACTTGTTTCTAAACAAACAAAAATAATGTTATGTCTTCATCACACTCTTGAATGTAAAAATAGAAGGAATACTGGCAGCAGTAGAACTCCAATATAAAAAATGTACAACCCCTCCACACAGGTGCAGATGCTGACATATAAACAATGGAGGCAAATTCAACCTCTTTCTGTTCTGCTCCCATTCGAGTGGCCGTGTTAATAAGAAAAATTTACAGCCGTAAAATTTTTCCCTCCATTGAACACGATTTTTTCAAACTACTTAATGTCAAACCAACTCGGGCCACAGTCAGAAAATCACAATGTATACGCCTACCTGCATTTGAACAGCAGTGCACTGATGCCAACACTGCTGGATTTAGGGTAAGTGACAATAGTCATGTGAGTGGTGTATGATGAGAAGCCATGTCTGGCTTTTGAGGATTTTATCAATGCATGCTGTTTACTTTTGGGCCAACCATGAGAGCAATTCAAATAAAAATATCATCATACAACCCCACAGTGGACATCTGGATAAATCAACCACTGGGAGGTAAATCCCTTAAGTAATGATTTTTGTCATATTTATTCTTGTGACATACCGCACACTGGGATTCCAAGTAAACCATTAGGACAGATTAAACAAAGTAAACAAAAAAACAAGCGGCAAGTTTCTGCTTGTTGCAGTGTGTTGAAAAACTGTTGAAAAAAAAGTAACTCTTCTTTTTGTTTTTGTTCATAAGGTGCAATGTGCTGAGGTCTGTGCTGAGAAATGAGTGGAACAGGGACTACATCTGTGGCCAGCATTTTACAAATTCAGTTTGCAGACAGGAACATCAGCATTGCACCTTTTAACCCAGATACTTCACACAGATTGAGTCAGAAAAATGTGAATGGTTGACCGGAAAATAAATTTACCATGGAAATAGGAATATGATAAGTAATCACAACAGTAAGGGAACATGCTACTTTCATTTAGTATTATCTGAAATGGGTAGTGACAGCTTTGGCTATACCTATCTAGCAGGTTTGCCAAATTAAGGGGTTGTCTTTTTAAAAATTCCCACCCTACTGTCCCACCTTGCTGTTCCATACACACAAATTAGACCCTACGCATTAATATGTCTCTCCAGAGAGCAGAGTACACTATAAATAATGTCAGCAGGTTTACCTTCTGGTCTGAACTCGCAGACGAAAGCCCTCTTGGCGGTGCAGGGGTGTGAACTGGTGTTGCCAGTAGAGTCCAATGACACGCAGACGTTGCCAGGCACCAGCATGGCCCTGTCACGAGCCCCACCCTCCCCCAGGAGGGCTGCAGAGCCATCTACCCAATGCAGCATGTTGGGGGTGTATGTGTCGCTCAGTCCAAGCCACACACCACGCTCCCTGCAGAAATGAAGAACGGAAACATGCGTTCTGTGTCAAAGAGTGGAAGACAACCAGGGGCTGAGGGTGCCACTCGCATCTCGCCAAGATTGCTGACTCTTGTTTTGGCAGAGGTTAGCCCTCTTCTCACTGAGCTGATGCCTAAAATAAGCATTTCAGACTGTGTCACCACTGAATTCACCCATGACTGGTTAATCTCAGAAATGCATAAAAGGAAGTAAAAGGAAGCATCTCTGTGGTCAGCCACACCTGTCTGACTTGTCGGCTGCTCAACCAAACAGAGTGGGTAGCTGGAACTGGGCATGTGTGGAGGAGGAGAAGGATACTGGTTTTATACTGCAGTTTCTGATGGATTTTTGCCAAAATTCCACATCTGTGAAAACTTCTAAGAAAATAAGGCAGAAAAAATTAGCTAGAGAAAAAAAGTCTTGGTGCCAAAGAACCACCGGAGGCTGACATGGGGAGGGTGAGCGTGCATGAGGATACGTAGAAAGGTGTTGGGGTGAAAAGAGTTGGAAACCCCTCCTCTTAAATCTGTTTCACTGGGAGCAGGACACTCCTTTCATAGTTTGGCTTTCACTAAAACTAGGCTGCTGGTTTGAAATGAAGATGGGGCATGGAATGACGATGGGGACCGTGAATTGAGGAGTGACGATGAGGATCATATGGGGCAAGAGGAGTAAGGTGGGAAAACAGAGACCATGGGGGGCAGGAGAAGTAAAGATAGCTGACCGTGACCGCAGGGTGCAGGAGGCAGGACGACAGGAAACCAGACATTTCCCTCTCCATATCCCGTGATTACGACTGGTCCCAGAGCAGATCTAACCTCCACCAGTACACACCAGCCCCGCCTGGCCCAGAACAGCACTGCTCAGAAATCTTCACTCCCTTGGGGCGGTGCCATTGGTGGAATGAATGGAGAAACAGTGGCAGCTTTTCTAAAAGCTTTTTCTCTAAAACTTTAGAGCTTTCCACCCTGTTAGAAAAACAGTTTGCACTGTGACTGCTGCTTTTAAACACAGCATCAGACTCTTTTGCATGCCCCCCCCCCCTACGCCTCAAATCTGTTTACATAATTACAAGCTGATATTTTTGGGTTTTGAGTATACAATAAAAAAAACCAGAGGGGAGAAAAAATACAACTGAAATGGTTCAGGCAAAATGTGTCATGGGCTCCGCGTACCCCTGGCATGGTGCAGGGGAAAACCCAGAAGACTTCTCTCTGCCAGCCGGCTGCCTGTGGTGGACGCGTGGAGTTGTGTAAATAAAACAGAGACGCTTCGTTGCCTGTGTATATTTTTTCTCCTGGAAGCAGAGGGTTGCATGCCCAGGGAGCTTGTAGTGAAAAACATAGAGTGACACAAATTTGGAAGCTCTCGCTAACCACGTGGATTATGGATCTCAAGTAAAGCGTCTGGATGCCACTCCCGCAAACACACACACAAACACAAAAACATCAGGGCCAATAAAAAAGCAATAGCCTCACTATTACTGCATAAAGCTCACCACTGCCAAGAAAAACACAGAATACTTACGACAGGTGTACAGGCTCCTGAGATCTGACAACACACCTCAGTAATTTATATCATCTTGGCTTGAAACTGAGGTGATGGATCATACAATTTAGCATGCCAATAGGTACTCAAATCATCCAGTGACACAAAGCCCTTAAGACAGGTGTACAGATTTTTTAGATCCAACAACACACCTCCGTAACGTATATCATCTTGGCTTGGAACTGAGGTTAGCAGCCATTGGAACACTGCAAAATGGTTTGGAGAACTGGCACTCCCTGCTTCTCATCATTCTGGGATCTAATAGGTGTCAGCAGGATACTCACTGTGTGACACGCGTCGCGATGAGGGTACGAATTGGGTTGGTCCGGACTACGGCCAGGTCCCCTCCATGGTCAACGCACTGCCGCCGAGCCTCTAACCAGCTAGACTCTGCTGGCATCAGCTGATAGCAGTGCCTGGAGTCAGCATGGAGGGCGCCCTCTTGTGGACAGTTGGGCATGGCTGGAGAAGAAGGAAGAAGGAGAGGGCATACAACCATTTATTCCTGAGTCTGTATACATAAGATGTGTGTGTGTCTTAAACATAACCTACAACCCTTTAAACCTTTTCAGATTTACTACGAAACTTTCTTTGATGGCTGATGGGATTTTTTTTCAGACTGCCTGATCCTTATTTGCTTGGGTTTTTTTTTTTTTCAGGCTTAACCTCCTCAGGCTACCTGAATACAAAGAGATTTCTCTAGACTTCCAGTTAAAGAAAAACCTTCAAAGGCTACAAAAGGCCTATAGAGGGATAACCAGACAGTGGGGGTTTTGCCTTCATAATCTTCTGACAGGCAAAATAATCCACAATACAAGCCACACACTCGCACATACACTCACTGTAAAAAAGATTAAGGGTCTCACTGGGAATTTTCAGGCTACCACATGTGAATATTCATATATGCAATAAACAGTATTTTGAGGGCCCAGTAAATAGTAGAACCATACAAAGTCAGACCACAGGATGACCACAGCAGTACCCCAGACCTCCCACACATGGCTCCTCCCCCTGACCCACCAAACACCACCATACAGCACCCTAACGCAGACTCACCCTGCCCACATACTGTCTCTAGCACTTTCCCACACACTGCCTCAACCCGCCCAAACATTGCCTTCCCCACCCAGCACACTATAACACCCACACACTGACCTACCCTGCCCACATAATACCCTTCCCCTGTCCCACCTGGCCAATATAAATATATAAAATATACATACCAATATATAAATTTTAACTTAGCTCACCTTTAGCAGTCTCATTTCCATCCTTCATGATCCTCCAGTCCACTGCCATGCCCACCCCACCCCAGTTAACCAATGTGATGTTGAGGCTATGATTGGCCACGAGGGTTGTTGGGCAGCGCAGCTCCAGCAAAGGGGGTAGGACCACTATCAACTGGCTGCTGATGGTGAGCTCCTTGTTCCCGGACCACAGGGTCACCTGGACTGTGTAGTTCCCGGGCAGGGCAAACTTGTGCTGGGCGACCAGCTGAGAGGTATTGACCCAGGGAGTTAAGTCCCCAAAGTCCCAGGAGAGAGCAATGGGGAGCACGGAGGAGCTGACAGACAGATTGGCGTCAGTGTGGACGGAGACCCTCTGTGACGGTGGGCGGAAGGTGGCGGAGAAATCAACTGGGAAGACGTCGTCCGCCACAGTCCAGCCGCACTCCTTCATCACCTGGGGGTCTGCACAGGCTGCAGAGCACTGCGACTCGCTGATGTAGTTGGGCTCGGAGTTGGTGCTGCACAGGCACTCCTGCTGAGCCCCCAGCCCGCCATAGCGCTGGCCCAGTCTGAAACATTCCGCATTGCAGCTCTCCCGCGAGAAGTTCCCTGGCGTTGATGAGGAGAAGATCACCAGCTCTCTCACCCCCGTGTGGCTGTCTGGCAGACAGGCCGCATAGTTCCGCCCTGTAGACACCAGAGGGAGAAAGAGGGGAGGCAGTCAGAAGGGGGACCGGGAGGGAACACATGGTAGTGGCTATGCCAGAGTTAACCAGTCATTACAACCCTGAGAGAGTGACAAAAAAGGAACACCATAAGGCCTTCACTACTCCTGGCGTAAAGAATGGCGACTTTCTCACCAACTGCACGCGCAGGCAGTGATACCTGTGTGTGGAGATGTTCTGATGAAGTTCTACGGGGACAGGAGTTTTAGGGAGAGTGGTATATGAGGCCGACAAGAATGTGGAGGTGTAGGACTCACCGCATGTCTGGAGGCTGATGTTGAGCAGTGGCTGGTTGGACAGCTCTGGGGGCCGAGCACACAGCACGGACTCCTCCCGCTTCATCTGCACGCCCCGCTCCAGCAGCAAGCTCACCAGCCAGAACAGCCGACAGTTGCACTCCAGCGGGTTAGAGCTCAGATTTCTGAGAGAGAGAGAGAGAGACGGAAATGGGTGGAGCAGAAAAGTGAGGTAGGAAGTGCGAGAAGGAAAAAGGAGTCATAACAGCTTGTTTGGGAGGGAAATTTTGTAATCACATTAAGTAACAGCAGTAAATAAAACAAGATCAACCCTCCCTTTCTCAGTCACTCTCATGTATACACACCCATACTACAGGGGCCACACACAGGCCCTGGGAGACTATTGCTTCCCATTATGTGTGTGACCAGGACATGTAGGCCCCAGCTCTGTAACTGTGACCCTCCTGAGATACGACATCACGGAAGAATCACCTCATTCATGAAAAAAAAAAAAAAACTGCATAGGCAATGTTATCTGGTTATATACAACCACCCAGGATGACATCAAGGGAAGGGGAGGGGTCAGGTGGCCCACCCTTTCTGAGGTCATTAATGCCAGTGTAATGTAGGATGAACCACTTAATGCCCGCACCACAGCTTTAATTCATCGTTACATCAATACAGTATTATTTAATTACTTTTCTGCAGGAAAAAAAAAGCATACTTAGATTTCTGTTAAACAAAATAAATTATCGCATATTCTTTCCTCCAGCGTGGTTGCTGCTAAGATCTCTACAGAGAGAATAAACACAGACAAAAGTCCACATGAAGTCAGAGGTCTTCGTACACAGCGTTCCACCTCTAGGTACAGTAAAATGTTAACAGCTTACCATGTTAACAGTTCAGCGTGTTAACAGCTCACAGTGTACCCATGTGCAACCCATTCCTTACTGATTTTTGGTTCCTCAAATTCTCTCCAACTGCCCTGCAGGATTAATCAGTCCTTGTTTAACTGGCTTGGACAATATGGATAGAAGCTTCTGGAGGTGCCAGAGCTGGAAGCCAGAGCTGCGTGGTAAAACCTGGCAGTGGTGCTATGAGAGGTTTGAGCAATGAGGGCTATTTAGCCCTAATAGCCTTGCAGTCGAAGCCTTCGCGCGCAACCCCACCTTTTTCCAAGGAGTACTCTTTTTTTTTGGTGAAGTCTCTAGAGACTTTCTGCCCACTTTCTCTAGCCTAAAGTAAACAGTTCTGTTTTTGAGGAGAATCTGGTGGTCCCGACAGAGCCAGGTGGCCCAAGGGTGTCTATGGCGCATACTCTGTGGACGTGCCATGGCCTCGGCTGGAACTAGGCCCAGAGTGGGGGAATGGACCTGAACTCAGACAGCATTTCATCACGCTCCAGTACTGACAGACCTCCCAGACCTTGCAGCCTGAAGGTGCTGCGCTGGAATAAAGCAGGAGACATGTGGAGGAGAGGACCGACAGACATTATGTCGCCCTAATCAGCCAGCATCTAGCAGCGTACAGAAGCTAATCGGAAACAAACGGCTGCCTTGCCCAAACCTCAACCCCCCACCCCCCCCACCCCCCAAGACTTCTGCACAGACCCCTTATCATTATCCTTTGGTCGAGGCTTCCCAGAAGCACTCACAGCACGGATAACGTCCCACATCTGAAGATTCCACGGGGCAGGACTGAAATACGGTTACTCTGAAGATACCTGGAGAGGGGTGGAAAACAGAAGCACATGAGGGCAGCACCTCTTGTATCCCAAACTAAAAAATGTTTTTTTAAATACACGAGAGAGGCGACTTCAAGGACGCAGTGCTGACTGGGACCAACAAAGGCTGACTAAGATATCATTCATCCTTTCCAAGAATGGCTATGTGTCACACCTGACACAAACACACAAAAGCACAAAATGGCTGTATTCTGCCTGTGTGCACAGCTCTTCCCTGTCTCGTTCTACAGCTGCGCCAAAAGAAAAAGGACAGCACAATGTGTGGGTGGAGGAAGAGAGAGAAGACCAATACTCACAATTCCTTCAAGGAAGTCAGATGATCAAAGAGATTGGCATCTATTGAGGAAATGCGGTTTCTGGACAGATCCCTGTGAAACAGAAGGAAATGAAAAGGCAGCGTTACATGTGGGGCCCAGATGGTTAAGCTGCCCAACTTGGAGTGGGTGTGGCTGTCTGCAGGCAAGCACTTTGGCAGCATGGGATTTAATCACATATATTGCAGTCACACACAAACAGGCACACACTTTTGTCGAGAAAACAAGAACACACACACACATACACAAACAGACATACACCCATGCAATTCAAAAAGGAGAAGAAACACTCACTGGCACACATAATGTTGACCTTAAAAACTTAATCTAAATGTTTTCCCTCACTCCCTGAAGCCTTCAATAGGGCCCCTAACGCTGTATAAATGGCCATAATGGTCTCCACCACAGCCTAGCAACCTGCCCTATAAAAACCTTCATCTTTTAAACCCATTTAAACATGCCGATTTAGTAAATTGTTTCTTCAGAGTTGCCCAGCCTTGCTAATGGAGAAAGCGGGGGAATTACTCTTGTGCTCAAATGAATCTGCAGTAGAAAAATAAATGCAGTTAATTAAGTGCAAGAAGAGCTGTTTCCATAAGCTTTCATTACCAGGTTTCTGCTGCCTGTTGTTTTTAACTCTGAGCTAGTATAGGAGACGGATTTGAAGACGTCCGGCAGGGTGCACCCATTGCCTGAATCTTGATTAATAATCTTGAAGATACTTCAGAATTATTTATGAATAACTAATTTAATCTTAACATATTATTATTGATGTTAACTTTTTAGTTTTATTTCTTAAGGGCAGGGCAGATAGTTGCTTGCAAAAAATTTTTTTTTTAAATACAGCAGAATGATGGGTAATAACCAACACTGCACTAATTGCTCAGCGCTGGGATTCTTCACTAGTCTGTCATAGTCAACCTAATCTGTTGACTGTGATGACGTCATACATCACAGCCTGGCTTATTGCCAAGCCCCCGTCACCCCTGCAATTGCCAACTTTTTGCAAGACCATGAGATCATGCCCATGCCCCAGGGCTCAACCATCCCGCCTGCCAGCACTCCCATTTCCCATCACTTTTACTTCACTAACATATGAGAATGGTAGATGGATGGAGGTGATCCAGAGGGAAGGTATAAGAAAGGGTCAGGGAGGTGGAGGGTATAGAGAAAGGGGAAGATATTGTGAAAGAGAAGCAAGAGAAAAGAAAGGAGCGGGTGTCAGGAGAAGGATTGAGACGCTGTCCCTTTCAGTGTGCTCCACTGCGTTTCCTCCAAAAATACCGGCGCCCAGCCAGGGGCCTGATGAGGAACGCATTTGCGCATGCTGCGAATCACAGTGGCACGCAGCGTTGTGGGGGCTCTGCCACTCGCCGGGAGGAGTGGATGGGGTAGTCTCCTAGCGACTGCGCCAGAGACATAAGCTTTTGCACTGTGCCATTATGGAAAAAGAGACTCTCTCTCCTCCCCTGGGGCCTGCCCACGAGAACAAGCAAGTGAGCAGGGGAAGGGAGAAGATTGTGGGTAGACTTCTGAAAGAGAGTAGTTTGGGCAGAGGCTCTGTGGGTTTGAGTTCAGACCAGTGGGTTTGAATACAAGTACTTAGTTTAACCAGAAACAGAAACTGACACAAATAAAATGGAGGAGACGCAAGCTCCCTAAGGGCATGGGGTTTAATAAAGCTTTATGCAAGTTGTGGTTGAATCCTAAATAAAGTCAGTGGGCCCCCTTTCTGTACTTATTTCTGCACAACCAATCCACCCCATCAGTCCCCAAGTCTGCACACCTTTTCACTGTGTAGTTTGAGCTATGTGATCAAATAAAACAGCCAGTTCAGACGAAGTGCTATCTTGATTAATAGTGATGCCATTTAGGCAACAGGAAGCACAGTAACGGGACGACAAGTGCTGTGCTTAATTAATAACCAGTAGAGATTTATTTTAAACCGATTTCTTTTCTTTCCCAGAATTCAGGCGATCCCAGAATTAATCTGACAAACAGAACACAGCCGTCCCAAAGCTGCACTTCACCCTCAGAAAATTTCACTGCATTTCAAGAGACAGAGTCATGGAGGAGGATGGCTGACAGGTTCAGCGAGTGTGCTGTGTGTGTGTGCATCTGTAGGTTCTGAGAACAGGGTCTTACACAAGACACCCAGGAGCTCTTTTAAAACACCATAGTTTTTTTCAAGTCAATAACAAGGTCGCTTCCTCCTTAGTATTTTATCATCACTCTCCTCCTCTCAACGTTTCTATCATTCCCCCCAGTCTAGTTTCCACTTCTCCCTCTTTGGCTCTACATATTTTGGGAGAAGTGGATGTCAGTGCCATGTCTGTGCTTGAATGTATGCGTGAGCAAGCAAGTATGTTTGTCTCATTGTGTGCTTAAGTGGGTGTGAATGTGAATTTGTATGTGTGTGTGAGTATGTGTGTGTATTTGAACTTGTCTGTGTCTGTGATAACGTGTGTGTGTGTGTGCATATGAGTGTGAGGGAAAGAGCAAGTGTGTCTCCATATGAATAAGCTGGGGCTGCTATTCCCCAAAGGAAACATCTGTACATTCCAAACAGGCTGTGTAAGAGGAGTGAGGCTCATCTTAAAAGCCCAGCATCACAATTCCCATTGCTGAGCCGCAGCCCTGGCAGGGATGAGCTGGAAAACTCATGGTAAACTCGTTACACCGTAATCTGGCTTCTCCATCCCCTTTAATCACTGAAAGCATCCCAGTTACACATCTCTCTCTACGGTAACGCTTTTCACCTTTTTTTCTGGAACTCCTACTTCACTTCCACCAACTCTTATGTTGTGTTTTCAATCTCTCGTGGCTCGCAACGCAAACATGGCTAACCCCGGGGCCTGGTCCCAGGTCCCGGGGTTAGGCCAGCTGGCTCTTGGTGAGCCATGGGAGATCGCCAGGTAGCCGTGACCGGACCGGTCTTTGCTGTGAGTTCAGTGTTCTTCAGTACTTTTCCAATGTTTCCTTACCCTAACAGAAAATCTTCTCGTATAATACATTTATTAATATAGACACTGATTGGGGAGGACACTGGAAGTTTGTTTAGAAATCCGTTTAAAAATCTGTTCTTTCGAGTACGGACTCTTAGTCTATTGGGATCCGAACCGAGGCAGTTCACTTCCGCATATTCTGGGCCCTCTTCCAGGGGCAAAGAATGCCTATATGGTCTTCTTTATATTGGGCTTCTGCCATTGGGGGAAGGATGACATCCAATTTCCAAGCTTGGTGACAGAACCGAAGAAAACAGCTAGCGGCAGGTTGTAATTATGGCTCCAATGGATGTACTAAGTATTTTATTCCCTTCAAAAAAAAGGTTGACTGAGTCTTGTGTTTTCCACTCCTCCATTGCCCTTTAAGACACCGTGATAATACAGACCCGTTTCTTTCACCTGATTAGTTAGAGGATGGGTGAGAGAGAGACAGGAGAGGGAAGGAAAGTGAGAGCTGGAAGGAGGGAAATGAGAGCAACAGTGAGACCACTGTTAAATGAGTCCGACCCAAAACAAACAAAGGCGCTCAATTTAAAGTTCCGTTCCCAGCTGGGCCAACGTGGGCTTCGTGGCTTGCATTACAAACTTGCCTCAGCGCAGTACAATCAATCTGAGGGACTATTTTCGGCTACTGATGAGATTGGATCAGGAAGGGAAGCCGATGAACATTATTTAGTTGTTTAGTTGACGCTTTTATGTGACACAGCTTTTATGTTTACATTTGATGTATTTATTATAGTGGGACATGTACTGATCTTCATCAGATTTAGGCTCAAGTAAAGGCTCAATGTTTTAACGGCTAAGATTTGAAATGGAATTGTTCCACTCTTTCTTTCTTTATTTTCCAAAAGGAGAACGCAATCACCTGTTCTCTCCAGTGCAAGTATCTCAAAAGTCAGAGAGGACTCTCTTCTGACCTCAGCCTGTTCCCACCGTTTTACTCTCGCTCCCTAACAGAAACAAAGGGTAGAGTACCGCTCTGTTTAAACATGACCGTATAATGTGACCCCTTCAATTTATATTAGCAAGAGACTGCTCCTGTATTTCTGAGCTCCACATCAGGAATCTCCAGGCAACATGTGGTTCTCTTTTAGAAGTCGAAGCGTATGATTTGTGAACTCCATATATGGTGCGTCTGGTGCCACTTATTCTGAGGAGAAAAATTTCCTGCTCCTTCAACAGTACCACCACTATGGCAGCACAAGGGCAGCCCAGAGTGAGCAGAATCCCTTTGCTGCAGAGCTCTTTTCTGTCATCTTGCAAGGACTCCACCCCTCCTCCCTTCCATTGAGCCTTCCATGTAACCAGATTTCTCCCTCTCATCATGATGATGATGCCATGGAGACAGTGACTTTAAATTAGGACGCAGCTAGGCCCAACACGATGCTAGCTGTAGGGGCCCGTATGGTAGCTCCCCCCCAAATCATTATTTCAACTTGTTTATTTATATTTGAATACCTTCACTTGAGACAGAAATTACGCCATCCTGAGCGGTCTGGCTTGCTGGTCAGCCAGCAAGAGAACAATCGGCCAATTATTGCTTTGCTTTTTGGCCTGCAGGACAGCCGTCAGTACTGAGGCCTACCATGAGCTGCTACCACTGCCTAGGCCACTCTTTCCAGGCCGTTTCCCACTTGAGACCACAGCCAGGGGCCCGTTTTCCCCATACTGAATCCCAGGAGTGAAATTTACAAGGTACTTTCCTGGCAGTGGGAGGATAGGGGAGGGAGAGGGAGGCGAAGGTTTGTTGAGTGTGTGGGCCTCCTTCTCCCAGCTTCCCCCCCCCCCCCCCCAATCCCAGGGCAGGGGTTGGCCACTCCGCTCTCATCTAGGACATTCCGTCTGTTTTGCTGCCTCGGCCGCCACTGTCTGGAATCCAGCTGGAGTGGGAGGAACTGGGCTACAATCTGCGCTATGCTGATGTTGAGCACACATGGCCTCCCCATTGCTCAATGTGCCGGCTCGCACTGCCTAGCCCGTGTTGCTCAGCTGTGTTGATGTTTTCCGTCAAATCTCCAAAAACCTGCCTTAGTTCAGTATTCTGTTCAGTATTTATTCAATCTGTTTCCCTGTGCTTTGTTAGGGTATTTTACACATACAAGTCTGCCATAAACCTACAATAAAAGCTCCTCCTTAAAGTTGCCCTAAACATTTGCTGTGACTGACAATGTCGTGGTCCAGGCCTACCATGGAAAAAGGTAAATAAATGTTTAAAAAGACAAAAACTTTTTGTTGAGGTGATTCCTGGTTGGTGATGGTGGATATAATTCCCATTCCTGTGTGGCTACTGAAGCCTTTCAGCCCGAGGCTCAGACAGGCTCGTGCTGGTTTCTGTTTGAGGGGACCAGAGGGGTCAGCGCCCAAACTAATTCACCAGGAAGCCCAGTGTTTACACAGGCTGTGTTCACTTCTTCAATCTGCCTGCCTGCTGTAGGCCAGGATTCCATCTCTCTTTCTCCCTCTATTCTCCTCTCTCCATCTACCTCTATTCCTCTCTCTCTCTCTCTCTCTCTCTCTCTCATTCCTTCTTCATTCCCACTCTCTCTCACTTCCTCCTTCCTCTCTTTTTTGAGTGAATCCCCACCTCCTTCCCTGTTTCCCTAACTGACTTGTTCTGACAAGAGGATGGGTTTTGGGGTGGGGCTATGGAGGACACTCTGTCCACTCTTATTCAAGTTGCTCTGCAATTATAAATACAGTAATGGTGCAGAAAGCCACTGGGATAAGTCCTTCCCATTTTTAAAGTTAGCATAATTTAAAGAGACCTTCTGCTAAGCATCAGCCTTTTCAGCTTTGACTTTTTCAGCTGTTGGTCTTGGCTGCTGCTGTGTGTTTTCTAATTACAGAGTGGAGAATTGAATTATCACGTTCCAATCGCTTCATCTCAGAATGGGCAGGGAGAATGAGAGAGAGCGAAAGAGAGAAACAAGAAAAAGACCATCTTGTTTTCGTTGCCAGCGTGACGAGAATCAAATATGGGCATGTGCTGGCTACTGCGTTCGCCACGTTCCTCAATGCCCCCCGCGGGGTAGCTCTTTTTGATGGACCAAGCAGTGCCTCAGTATCACAGGTGATAGACATCAGCCCACCCAAAACACTCAAAACACAAGAGTCCAACACTATGATACAACTGAAAAAGAATTCAGAACTTAGCAGCTGCTGTTCAAATAAAAAGAAATGAAAACTCTGGTTTAAGCAGCAAATTTATTACCACATCTCTCAAATTCCCTCAACTTATTTTCATTGCATTCTGCTCAAGCTATCGCCGATTGACTTTTTCTCTGTTTCCTCCTCTTTTTTCTTTGTTTTTTGTTTTTAATCTCCTGGCTGTGTCCGTCAGCCTCTCCACTAGTTTCCAGTTGCAGCTAAAGGTCCAGTGATGGGGCAGGGGGTGTGCTACGCCAGGCCAGGAACATTGAGGAACAAACTAATGATTACCAGCGCATGGGCCTGCAAAACAGAGGGGCCACTGCATACGGGAGACGTTAAGCCGAGGGAGAAAACATTCCAACATTAAAGCCTCTAGTCTGAAGGTACCCTATTCAGTACAACTGTCCACAGCACAAAAGCTAATTTGTACTCCAGGAGTGCCACTATAAACCGCATCTTGGGGAGATTTAAGAAAGCCAAATGCATGGTGAGATGCAACTTCCACTTCCTGATTATTGATCCGACTGTGCTCACCTGGATATCCAAAAAAATATTATTTTTTTACCCTGTTCTTAAGTTCTGCATTTGTGTCACTTTTTCTCTAACTTCTATGCTGTCTTCATTTTCCTTCAGATTCAAAGCCTGTCCAATAACCATTCAACAGTGGGGGTTTTTATCCAGAAAATATGACAACTTTAACAGTTAACAGGTGGAGATCATAAACAAAACAACTTTTCAATGTACCATTTTTAATTTAGTAATATGAGAGAATTGGTCGGGGGTCTGAATACTTTTTTTTAAGGCACGGTTTGGTCTCGTTGTTTAAACTTCTAACCAGATGCCTGGATTATGTACTTGATGTTAATTTAATTTAATGCTAATGTTAATGTCATTTTTTAACAGCGATTTACGTTTCCAATTCACACGTAGAAGTTGACTAGCTAGGTAATATCAACTACCAGCGTGCTAAATATAATTATTTGCAAAGTCAGCTAAGGAACATGTAGTAGATAACATCAGTTAGCTAATGTTAATAATAATAAACTGTGTATATTGATATTTTCTCCTCTTTTTCAAGGTCACGCCCCTAGAGAGCAGTAGATAGTGGGTAAGCAACAAGGTTTTTAGCCAGGGATTTCAAGCCTGGGCTAATAGCCCCTTTCTAGGCACACACTGGGAAGACCCGCTTAGTAAGACTAGATTAAGTCTGCAGAGGTACAAATAGTCCTTAATCTTAGTAAGAAAACTAATGAAAATGTGCTTCTGAAAAGTGTGAGGATCACAAAAAATTCATACACTGTTCACGTGGAAATAACTGGAACTGTAAGCAAATGAGCATTCTGGTATGTGGGTTTACCTAGAAACTGTGAAACTCTATAGCTATATCCATGAATCTGACAAGACATTTAGAAGCACCAAAACAATCCCAAAGGAACAAGAGCGAGCAGGAAGTATAGCGATGTCTGTGAGTCCAGGCCATGTACTGATGCATCCCAGTCAAACACACATAGCACTAGCCATGTAAAAGAGCAGGACCCAACCATGGAAAAGAGCAGGTAGAATGATTTACACGTGAAAGTGATTTAATGATGCTAGGTGGGCGAGATTGATGACAATTAATTGAGTAATCAATATAAATTACTTGCAAAAAATACTGCTTTTTAAAATGCTTTATTGAGAATTGATTATAAATTAGATAGGCTATAGCCTTTGCAACTTAGTAATATTGACATAGTACCATTGTCTATACTTTTTTCCCTGTTTTTCAGCATAAAACACTCTCTGTATCACTTTTTGTAACACTTAGCATAAAAACATATGTGGAAACCTAATACTTTCTGGTATGGAAACTTAGTCTCTATTACCGACAGCTATCAATCTAGCTAAGTTCATAGCTACCGAGAAAGCGGTAGTACATATGTAGACACTTAGATATGCATGCTTGTAATTGTAATCATTTTAACATTTTAAGGGAGGTATCAATATCTATAAATAAAAATGTGATAGTATTTGTGTGTAAAAAATTAATTATAATAAAATAGCAAATCAAAATAATTCAACCTTTTCTAACATCGATTTTGTTGAAAGGAATGTTTTCTAAGAGGAATCTTATTTAAAAATTCAACTTAGAGCCTCTTGTAGCTTTTTTAAAAAGCCAACAGCAGAAGAAGGCATGTTAGCAGCAACACACATAACTGTTAGGGTCAGTGACAGGTTTTTACACAAAATGAAAAAACACGATGCAGCAAACTAGGTGGGCTGTGAGATGTGTCATCAGTGACTTACAAATAGCAAATCAATCTCAATGATGCAGGCTACTCATAGATAGATAGCTAACATAAGGTTTGTGTTGGCTGGCAACAATGCCTAGTTTACTGGGATGATATTCTCTTGGATATAATTCTAATTAATTTGCATAATAAATAAAAATATTTATTGTTTCTATACAAGATAAAAGCAATAAGACGTGAATCCCAGAGGCTTCCTCTTCAAATGCTGATGCATTGATATGGTACTTTAGAGGTAAGCAAGTTCAATTTAGCAGTGACGGCAACCTAGATTTTCTTTCGTCCTGAGCTTCAAATTCTCCCATACTTCAGACATATTTATGGAACCCTCTGTAACGTTTATCTCCTGGTCTGGTATACACAATATGACAAAAGTATTGGGACACCTACACATTTCACCTACAGGAGTTTTTATGACATCCCATTCTAAATCCATAGGCATTCATATCGAGTTGGTCCCCCCTTTACAGCTATAACAGCTTCCATTCTTCTGGGAAGGCTTTCTACAAGATTTTGGAGTGTGTCTGTTGGAATTTTTGCCCATTCTTCCAGAAGAGCATTTGGGGTCAGACACTGATGTTGGATGAGAGGGCCTGGCTCGCAATCTCCGTTCTAGTTCATCCCAGGTGTTCGATAGGGTTGAGGTTAGGGCTCTGTGCGGGCCAGTCAAGTTCTTCCACACCAAAGACATCCAACCATGCCTTTATGGACTTTGCTTTGTGCCCCAGTGCACAGTCATGCTGGAACAGAAAAGGGCCTTACCCAAACTGTTTCCACTAAGTTGGAAGCATAGAATTTTCCAAAATGTCTTGGTAAGCTGAGTCATTAACATTTCCCTTCAGTGGAACTAAGGGGCCTAGGCCAACACCAGAAAAATAACCCCATAGCATTAGCCCTCCTCCAACAAACTTTACAGTTGGCACAATGCAGTCAGGCAGGAAACGTTCTCCTGGCATTCACCAAACCCAGACTCATCCATCAGACTGCCAGATAGAGAAGCGTGATTAGTCCATCCACAGAACACGTTTGCACTGCTTTACACCACTCCGTCTAACGCTTGGCATTGTGCTTGGTGATGTAAGGCTTGCATACAGCTGCTCGACCATGGAATCCCATGCCACGAAGCTCCCGGCACACAGTTTTTGTGCTGATGTTAATGCCAGAGGTTTGGACTTCTGCAGTTATTGAGTCAGCAGAGCGTTGGTGACTTTTACGCACTATGCGCCTCAGCACTCGGCAACCCCACTCTGTAACTTTACGTGGTCTGCCTCTTCGTGGCTGAGTTGTTGTGGTTCCTAAACGCTTCCACTTTGCTATAATACCACTGACTTGTTGCAATGATGGCATCCTATTACAGTACCACGCTCGAATTCAGTGAGCTCTTTAGAATGACTCATTCATTCACAAATATTTGTAAAGGCAGACTGCATGGCTAGGTGCTTGATTTTATACACCTGTGGCAATGGGACTGAATGAAACACCTGAATTCAATGATTAAGAGGTGTAGCCCAATACTGTCCATACAGTGTATATTAAATGAGTGAAAACAAAGTGGGTTGTTTCTTCCAATCTGTTTATCTGTTTGACACACATCTAGCTTTTTTTAGAAATAGCTTTGGGTATCACATATTGTGTGCATGTTTACGGGTGCGTGCACCGTGTGTGGATGTATATACTGAGCTCTTTTCCAGATATCCTGTGAAATCTGAAATATTTACCGTCTTTAGCTTCACCGTTTTCATTTATCAGTTCCTCCTGTTTGTGAGGAAAAGTTAATTATGGACCAGACGGTCATGTCGATGGAGCACTCACTAGTTAAAGATTACTCACTGTCCCCCGGTTCTTGGCAACAAAGAACAGCTGACAATGCCACAATACTGACTCCTGGCAACTTTTCACTGAAGAGGGCGCGACTCGCAACTAAAAGGTTGCCGTTCAACCCCAGCATGGCTGTTGTGTCCTCCTTCTGTGAAGAAGCCAAATAATGAACAACCCCTTCATGGCTATTACATCTATGCATAAGGATGGGCCCCAGTTTGAGGAACCGTACAAGTTGGCTCTCAGTCAAGTGTCATTCAGGCCTTCGTGTTTTATAGGAATACTTCCCCATTCCATCCACCCTGGGAATTTTCCAACCAAGGAGAGGGAGAAAGAGAGGGAACCCACGAGAGTGGATAGGAGGCGGGGGAAGGAGAGAGTGGGAGAAATAAAGGTGGGGGCCTCAAAGACAAGTCTGGCCAGACTACCATTCTGCCTCCCTCTCAAGCACTTTATTTATTGCCTTGTGAAACTTCTTCACTTCCATGAAGAAATTATGTCAGTGTGTATGATCACCAAGGCAACAAAACAAATTCTCCTGCTGCATAAGTCTCGAGATGTCCGCCATCCAGCTCGCAAACGTCAGCTTTCTTTGGAAGTTTAAAAAAAAGAAAAAAATTGTTCTGAACAAGCTTACAGCTACCTTTACTCACCTTCACACTTCTGTTTGGTGAACTCCGGTTTACCGATGAGACAGATCCCTCATTCCACGATGGATCATCCCACTTGGCAGGGCTTGAGCCTCTGTTACGCAAAGGCTCCTTTGCATGTAACATCGCCTTGCTATTCTTCAACACAAAACATCACCTTGCTGTGCATATAAAATAGCCCTACTGTTATTCAGTGCATAACATTAGCCTGCTGTTCATCAACATATAACATCACATCAATGTAACATGCTGAAGAACAGCAGGGAGATATTAGATGGTGAAGAAGAACATTCACTGTCTAATATCTCCCTGCTGTTCTTCAGCATGTTACATTGCCCTGCTTACTCAACAGCACAAGTAATCTAATGAAAGTACCTAAAACCTCTATCACTGTTATAACATGAACTTGCAGGATATTACTGGGATATCTGCCCTTTTCAATAGAAAGGTATCCTGTACAAAATGGAGGTTAATGATTAAATATAGTCAGATGGATTGAAGAAAAGAAACACAGTTCTGACTCCAAGGACAGACTGTTAGTTTGTAGATCTATGATCTGAAGAGCTCACCCACACCCTCAGAGAAAACGTATCTTGTAGTAAAGCTCATCTCTCTCTCTCTCTCTCTCTCTCTCTCTCTCTCT
>JAOVYW010003509.1:0-13988 GCA_025775045.1 Hiodon tergisus | reverse complement strand
ATTAATTTTCAGAATAGTCAAAATTGTATTAAAGTTTATCGCTGTGATATACTAGTTGAGAATGTAATTTAGTGTTTTAACACTATAGTATACGGACATATTTACACTAGATATAGCACACTAGGTTAGCCTACAGCAGGGGTGACCAACTCTAATCCACAAGAGCCACAGCAAAGCGGATTGTAATATTAAAGCTTGATTATTATTTTATTTTTTTATAAACACAAGCTTTTCATAACCCAATATGGGGTGTAGCGCTGAGGTACGGGGGCGTGGCACAGACCAGGAAAAAGAAACCGGCGTTCAAGGGAAGAGGAGTTAATTACCCAACACACAACTAAGGCACAGGGTGGCCATGCCAAAACAAGATCCCTTCAGGGCTTCCCAGCAGGTGAGAGTCAGGGGAAGGTGAGGGTGTTCAGGAGATGAGTAGGACGGCTGTGGTCCTTCTGCTGGCCACAGGTTTCTTCCTCCTCAGACTCTGCAAGAGAGAGCAACACAGCAGAGTAGTTGGTTGGAGCTGGAGACTTCTTTCTACTGAGACCTGCAGGGCCCTTTTGTAGGGAGGCAGCCAATTAGGGGAATGGCCGGCTGCTGTTCCTCTTCCCCAGGGTAAGAGTGTGCCTGATTGAATAACGAGGCCCTCGGAGCTGTCCACGCGGTGTGGAGTGTGGAGTGGTGGTGCTGAAAGGCTGGAGATTTCGGTTGGCGCTGTCCCTGGTCCTGACGCTTCCTCCCATGAGGGCAGGTGACCCCATACTGGTATTGCCGGCGCGAGTGCAAGAGTAGAACTCCCATCCCCGCACCACAGGGCTTTGAAAGTTTAGCTAGAATCAGCTTTGTTGGGATCAAAAATGAACCACTTAATTTCACAAATTGCTTCCTTAGTAATATTACATATAAACACTATGTGATGCTCTATTATTAACAGAACAAACAATATAATGTATTATTTACAAGAAAATAGTTGAAAGTGAAGCTAAATATTATATTCACTTAAATAAGAGAAACCTTCTAATGTCCGAAAACAGTCCTAACTAAAAATACGAGTCAAGCTCTACCCCCTTTCGTTGGCATTTTATAATAAAAACAACCTTGGTGGCTAACAACATTCAAATAGAACCCCCATGCATGAATACTTATGCAAACAATATATTTCTGTTTATATTAAAAACAAGTACGAAAATAGGCATTTCACGCCCTCTGAGGTTCCCTGCCCCAAACAAGAGGTCATAAAAATGTCAAAGCTCGATCAGTACTCTACTATTGAGTTTTATGCATCGGCAGATCAAGTCTTCGTTGGAAAAAGACTAGATAAACATACATTCAAAAATCTGAGAGAGGATAGACCAGTGACAAAGATCTGTCCATAAAGTTTGGACTAACATTGCTATATTCAATCATTTTCATTTTCAATGGGAAGATTGTTCTTATTTTATTACAACCTTCAGGTTTCCTGTTAAAATTGTGACAGTATCTCCATTACTAGTTACCCTGCTAATATGTGCCTCTTCTATAAGTCAATTGACAGTATATGTTGGCTGGTTGGTGAATCTGTGAATCTGTTGTCCATTATTGCAAGTCAGCTGTTTACCGTGTGAATCGTTTCAAGTGGGGCTATTCTTTTTTTGAAGAAATGTTACTTTATACTTACCATGGTGGTTTATGTGTGTCCATCTTCCTGTACTTGTGGATTAACAAAGGTAGTTGAAAGATATTGAATAATATGGTTAACATGTATTCGTATTTGTACATGCTTTTGTGTGTGTGCCTTATCAGCAGTTTATTTAGTACTTCTTAAATTATTTAAGGAACCTCAGCTAATTAAACAGTTATATCTGCTTTAATTGTTTTACCAACGTTGTCATTCCTATTAACTTGCTGTATTTTTTCATTTGGGGGGCATTGAGGGGTCAATGTCACAAAAATTGATAAATTATTATAGCATTAAAATCCGATTTAATTAAATTATTAATTGAACAACAAATTAATTTATCAATTGAATTAAGTTAATCAGATAAAAAAACAGAACCATGAAATTAGATAAATTGAAATTAAATTAAAGTACGGTTAATTCGATTCCTTGAAATTTCATTCCCAATAGCGTGTTTTATCAAATCGAGATGACTTTCATCAATTTGAGTCGCACAATGTGTTAATCATAGGTCCCGCCCCCAGACGTGCAACCATGCATGCAACTATACTGTCCCGAGGGCATCCAACCAATCAAAGTCTTTCATTTCCAACATATTAAGAAAAAATATGGCAAACACTTTACACAGCAAGATACATAGCCTACATAACCCATAGATGGTTGTATGGGCAGGATTACCTAGCTGAAGAGTGTTTAGAGCCAATCAATGTCTAAACTTAGTTTGACCATCTGATTTTGCTATATTTTTCTAGCTAATTTTTGCAAACAGAATTTGTCACAAAGCACTGAACCAATTGCTGGGCCTGTACTGAAGAGCTCAGCGATTTTCAATGTGGCACCGTCATTGGATACCACTTTTACAGCAAGTCAGTTCATCAAATTTCTGTCCTGCTTGAGTTGCCCCAGACAACTGTGCTGGTATTGTGAAGTGAAAATGTCTAGGAACAACAACAGCTCAGCCTACCCACACAAACTCATACTGCCGAGCACTGAAGGGCGTAGCGACTGTCCTCAGTTGCAACACTCACTACCACTCAGCGCCTCTGAAAGCGACGTCAGCACAAGTACGGCTCGTTGGGAGCTTGACGAACAGTGTGGCCGAGGCCGAGCAGCGGCACACAAGCCTGAGATCACCATGTGCAACGCCAAGCACTGGCTGGAGTGGTGTAAAGCACGCCCCCATTGGAGCAGTGGAAACGCTTTCTATGGAGTAATGAGTCATACTTCACCATCTGACCAATCTGGGTTTGGAGGATGCCAGGAGGAGGCAGTTTGTGACACAATCTACTAATTAAACTTGCTTAGTTAATTATTATCTGCCTCATACTTATTCATGACCATGTTTACAATTAAGCCAAATCATTACCGAAGCATTTACTTTTTAAAGGAAAAAAAAGAAAGTAAACGCATGACGAGGTTGATATAGCCAATATTTATTTTTAATCACAATTCCCTAAATAATAAAACAAGGTTCTAGTACTTTCTAAAAACTGACTTACTAACAACTGCTTCTTATTGAATTTGAACGTGATGCCCGCGTGCTTGTAAACCATAACCACGTGATGCCCGCACACTTGTAAACCATAACCACGTGATGCCCGCGTGCTTGTAAACCATAACCACGTGATGCCCGCGTGCCTCTATTGCTAGGCTGTAGGCACAAGGATCACCTTCCACTCTACTAAATGTCTCTTCAAAAGTCTCTCATCTCAAGAGCTTGTATGACCTGTTTATGAGAAGTTATGTTCCTCCCCTATACTGGAATATCTTTGAGAATAAGCTTTTCAGTGTTTTTCATTCACATGCCAGTGATTTTTCCCTGTCATTCCAAATACATTACCCCATAATAAACATCCCAAGTGACTTTGAAAATTGAGTAGCGTGTCAGGTGGATCAGGAAAGACTATATTTGACATCCTATTGTTCACCTAATACATAAAAAGCACTAAGAATCTGTTAATACATATGAAATCCATCAGGTCAATAGGTCTTGACAAGACTGAATAGTGATTTTCACAAAATTAAAAAAATACTGAAATTTGATTAATCCATCATTCAGCCATATGTTTTACGTAACAGCTTCACCTTTTAGTGAATAGAATGTAACATCAGAGTGGTCCTTAGATACTATGCAGACCATTTCATGTGAAACAGACAAAGTGTAATGCAGTTAAGTTACCGCCATATGGTAAAATTTCCTTCGCAAATTAAATATCACATTGGTCCAAAGATAGAACTCACAAAGTTTCACATCAATCGTACATACGATTTGTGTGAAGATTTTTTAGTGGTTTAATGATTTTGGAAAAACCACACTGAAAGTATGGTAGTTGAGGCATTACACATTTTAATCATGAGGAGAGGGTTCTTTTGATATTTGTCGGGTGTCTCAAACTCCAATGGATCGATCGATAGCCAGATTTGGCTGTTTAGCGGGGTAAAATCTGCATGTATTTCTTTATCATTTTATTCCAGGGGCTGCATATTTGGCCAATAGCTTGGCCCAATAGTTAGTTTATACCAGTGCCGGACAGGGTTGGACTTCAGTCACACCCCTGAGTGAAGAACTTGGTTCTTTGCGCATTTATTTTTAGCGTACTTTGCCCCATACCATTTTTTTTTAAAGAAAAAAAATAGGCCTTTTTGCAAGATTGATTCAATTACTTAACAAAATATTATGATTTTAGTGTTTGCCTATGAGGGTCTGTAGGCCGTAAATAAAGTCAGCTACTCTGTGATTTGGCAGGATTTCAAATCTGAATTTTTCTTAGGACATTGCAATTGTTAAGGAGATCCAGAAGTCTGACTTTAATCATGCGGCAGACACAAAAACGACACTAGTTTTAATGATTGCTTGATCCCAGATTTCGGGAAGGCTCACTTTCACTTCACACCCTACATTACTCTCCTTAAGGCACTGACTAACACTCTTACTTTAGTCTCACTCACTACAGCACTAAAACGCATAAAACTTATTTCCCTTGTAAGGCCGTTTTAAACTCACTTGTGCTCATGCTTACTCACACTGTGGCAGAACAGAGCAGATCAACACAGCAGGAAGTTGAATTGTACAGTGCTGTATGCTGCTGTGCCGAAACAAGTAGGACATGGCGAAAATAACTGTTGTGTTGACTGTCCAGTAGCGGGTTGTGATTGAGATGTCATTTCTAGCACAGTGACAGGAAGGCCATCACATGCTTGTCTCATCCAGGAGCTGACGGAAGGGAGGGGTGACGGTGACCAGACGCAGGGTCTTTTAGAGGGTATATGTATCAGAATGTGTCAGTGTTTCTCATGTCAGTGTTTAGAACCTTAAGCATTTTGATTCTGAACTTTAGATCTAAAATAAAACGCTGGTTAATCCTAACACCTAATGAATGTGTGTATGTGTGTGTGTGTGTGTGTGTGTGTGTGTGTGAGACAGAGCTCTGTAATACGGTGTTTGAGTTGTGTGACCTGTATGTGATTTCTTTCAGCTCGGTTCACATGGAGGAGTCATCTGTGCTGCAGGGAGCCCAGGGAGTTCTGGTCCCGAACTGGCCCACAGTCTCCAGTGGTACTGAAGGTAAAAATAAGCAGACTGTAGCTGAGCTGTAACAGCACTGTGTGATTACTTGCATTATTTTGTGTTACCTGCTTTGGTTGAATGACCCTGTCTGCATACCGTGTAGCTTGCTTCAGGTTTCATGCAGCTTACAAAAGGAAAAAAAAATGGAATAAGCCGGCATGGGGAGTCACCACAGTGATTATAAATAATGTTTAACAGTTAAAGAATAACACAGGTGGTAAATATGTGCACTGGTGAGGTTTTCTTTCCCCAACTCGCGTATTCTTTAAGGACCATGCTTTATATTCAAGTCAGCGATGGGCAGAGTCTGAGTATGATCGAGAGGAGTGCCGGTGTTTTTGCTGCCTCTGGCTCCTTCCTCTACGTGAGCTGGCACCCTACTCTGATAAACGCAGTGCAGCCCCCGCCCAGCTTCATACAATCACAGTAATGACATCAGGGGAAATTTGTGCTGTGCCCTGGAAGAGTAAGCGGATAATTCTTTCTCTTAAGTCCAATGACACGAGCAGGGTCGCTTGCAGGGTTTATAATCTACCATTGCATGCATTAAGCCCCTGTCAACTGGCTTGGTGGGGTGGGTGTTGTTGATAGGGGAGTGAAATTTGACACTTCAGAAACGTCTCTGGGTCTGGATAAGAAGCCCTGCCAATGTCCCAGAAGATGCAGTTTCCATGGCAACCATTCATACCCTGATCAAAGTGCCTAGATAGAAAGGGAAGAGTGGGGGAGGAGGGACACGGGATGCAGTGATGCAACGAGAGGGAGAGCGAGGGTGACCTACATATCCACTTGTTTGCCGCAGCAGTGGCAGGTTCAGTGCAGGTAGGTGTGCATGGTTGGCTTGTCTCCGGATGAGAGACGGTGTCAACAAAATGGCCCACCTGCGTAGGAGGAGCTTCAGTCGGCAGGTTCAGATAGACTGTGAGTGGGCTTTGAGTGTTGATTATATAACAATCCAGCTGGGAAACTGTTCTGTGTCTGACAGCCGGAATTTGTCTGAAATTTAACTCTTAATCAATAGCATGCTAGAGAAAATGAAGAAGATGGGCAGAAGCTATCTCAGTGCACAATAATAAGAATAAAAATACTGACTGATTCGGAGATTCTACTGTCACTCACAGTGTCTGCTGTGGCAGACCACAACAAACAGGACTGGACAAAATAGTTTCTCTTTCTGTCTCTGCCTTTTGATCTCTGTCTCTTCTTTGTCATTCCATGAAATCAGCTCAGTTAATTGTGTGTTTTAAAACATTTGCAACGGTTAAATGGGCCGTGTAAAATTACCAGGACCATTACCATTAGGTTAAGTTTCATAACTATAAATAATAAAATATGCTATTTAAAAGCAATGTGAGTTCAATGTGATGTGAGCAAGACAATGGCTGAATAAATGTTTCTGTCCACATTTCACATCATCTGCTATATAATCATGCAATTAAGTATATAATTTAGCTTAGCTAATTTAGCTTTAGCTTTAGCTTGGCTAAATTTACTTAAATCAGAATCTATAGTATATCATTATTGCTGGTTAGCTATAGACCTACATTTCTATGCTGACTTGTGTAAACTATTACATAAAAATGTAACTTTCTATATTAAGGTATTTGTGTGGTAAAATTATATCTCTTCACAAATACGGATTGGCTATGTTTTAAGATTTTAAGAAATGCGTAATCTTCACAAAAAATGCATGAGATCAATTAATTCATTGGCAATATTCTGGAAGTATAAGAGTATGAGCTGTACCATTGGAATCCATACATTATCTTCATTGACATTGGCAAGTGTAAACTGCAAAAATCAATAATCAGTTTGTCAAACATAAAAGCTGGGTGCTGCCTAGTTAGCCAGATAATTATGTCCTTCGCTGGACGTGCTTGTTAGGGTTGGGCCACACTTAGGTTTGAAGGGTCACGATCATGATGAGATGTGTCTGCTTTTTTTCTATTATACTGATGCCATACTCATTTATTCTGCTTTGATATGTGTGACTAACATGAGTGTATGTCCCAAGACCCAAAAATTCTCCTTGCTTGGAATTTCTTTGGACATAAAATGAACTATTGCATACATGCTTAACAAATGAGTCTTTCTTAGCTTCAATAGGACTGCAGTAAATTTGAACTAGGAAGGTTTGATATACCTCAGTCCAGGAGGGAGCCTGATGGCATGATGGGCGATCAAGGGTAAGAGCAACAGGACACAGGATGTATGTCTAAAGTTCCCAAGAAGGGGCGTTCAGAAAAGACTATATAATGTGACAGTGGACATGTATGGTTGAAAACTGTCTCAATGGAAAACCTTTTTTTTTGCCTCTCATAAGAATCTGAATCAGAACTTTTGTCCCGTGCTGGAGAACCACACAACGGGATGCCGAGGAGTTGCTGCAGCGAGGTCGATGGGGCCCCAAGAGGGCTGTCCAGGAGCTGCTGGCTCAGAGCTGTGAGAAGCTGGTGGTTGCTGAATGACAGTAGGTGCTGCTCAAAGAGCCGCCAACCACAGAAAAAGTGCACCCAGACCAGTGTGGTGCAGCGCTACACTGAAACAGGCTTCCATTCGCCAACGGCTGCAGCAGTTGCCCCTGCACAAACTGGAAGTCAAACTGGAGGCCAAAATACATGGAATTGCAGCCACTAGGCAAGCCGGTCAAGCTCACCCCATTCGCCCACCATTTTCACACTTCCCTTAGGACTGTGTAATGCCCCCTCTACCTTCCACCTCCACCTAATGGACAGTGTGCACCCAAGGTCAGTGTGCATGGAAACCTGCTGGAGCCTGTGCCCACCTACTCTGGTGCAGTAACAAACCAGCAGCAAGTGTTTGAGCTTATTCGGGGTGTGGGCCTCAGACCACATCCCACGAAGTGTCACCTGCTGCGATACAAGACACAGTTCCTGGGACACGTCGTAGGGCCGTCGGGGTGTTCCAAGGACCGGGGCAAAATTGGCAGGGTTGAAAGAATGGCCTGCTCCATGGAGTATCGGTTAGGCGTGGAGCTTTGGCTTAGCTTCTTAATATCATCACTTTGAGTGGGTCTTCGCAAATCTCTTCTGTCCCCTGCACAGACTGATGGAGAAGGCCGGTTCCTGTTCTTTTACAGTGCTGCACGAAGCCCACACCACTGCCTCGCCTTTCCTGAGCACACAGATTCCAGCAATGCTGTCACTGCAGGGTCCAGACGGAAAAAGGATGGTTGTGCAGCTACTGTATCAGGGAGCCACTTTCAATTGCAGTGCTTCATTATAAGGCATACCTCAATATGGTGAGACATTCGCCCTGTGGACCGACTATGTCTCTTTCTGCTGGCTGAACACCGCAATGTTGAATGTTGAAAGATAAAAACCGATGCTGCCATGTGTTATGATACTTGAGCCTTTGCAAGTTTCTTTCAATGATGCGGGGCTCAAGCCCCTGAATGCCACTGGTAGGATTGTTGGATTGAGACCCTGCAGGTTTTCAACTCCACAGTGGGCAAGACACCGAAAGGCTGATGCCCTCTCCAGGTGGCTGTTTGCGGCGGCTAGCTACTGGAAGGGCGGCCCTAACGTGTGTGAATCTGAAGCCAGAACTGCTGCACACCCTAGCAACCAGCCCATGCCCCATGTGGCCAGAGGTAAGGGGGTTGGAGGAGTCGACGACCTGCAGCGGCTTCCCGGAGCAGTCACACGTTCTTCTAGCTGAGAATGTCATGGGAGGAGGAGGCCACCCATTTATAGGAGGCTCTTGGAGGGGATGTTCCGCCGGTTCAGAGACCCAGAGGAGCGACGCAGAGACCAGGGGTGGAATTATGAGGGAACAAAGGTCTTCAGCGAGGTCAGCCAGGCACTGGGAGGCGAGGAAAAGAGCATGCACCCTCATGTGCCTGAAATTTGGCTTCCAGTTGCTGAGATTCTTGCCCTCTCAGGCTTGGGCCCAGGAGCACCTGCTATAAATAAGTAGGTTTTTTAACCCTAACCCAAACACTGGTAGGGGCCCTGAGAGGTCGTTGACCGTGTTTCTGATGGGGCTTATAGGGTCCAACGGGGAATTTTGTGCTTTACTGTGACCTACTGGCCCCTTACACCATGTCCCGAAAGCCTGGTACACTTAAGGAGCCGGGCGGTGAGCTAAAGGTGATTTTGTTTGTGGTTCTGTGTCATTGAGGAAAAAGGAGTTTACCTACCTGGAATTCTTTCTCTCGCCTTGGTATTACATAACTATATATTACAAAAATTTAGTATCAGTTATACCTAGGGTTACATATATAACTTTTTCCCCTATTTTCAGATTATTGGTACTACGAATGTGAGAGCTGAGGAATTTATTGTAACTCAACATTTAGTGTGGGTTATCTTGCTAATAATGATGATTCATGTTGGAAGAAAGCGATAGTTAGATAGGTGAATAAATGTATTATTTCTTGTTCATTGTAAAAATGACAATTTAGACAGTTATGCAGTGCATACCCTGCAAACCCAGACAAATCCAGTAATCTGTGTTTCCGGTTCCAATGGGTTGCTTGGTCCTCGAGAGGGGTACCTTCACGATCTATGGCCAAATCCAAATCCAAATCCAAATCTTAATTAAAGCATCACACAAACACCCAACACATCAAGCATCAAGTTCCTAAATGACACTAAATGACAATAATTACAACCAAGTGATTGCCTTTGCCTTCTCTCTCAAATGGCAACTAATAATATCCAACCGCATTCACCAGTGAAATAATAATCAATTATCATCAGACGTTTCACAGAAGTGGACGAAGGACCTAGTGTTGTGGTTGATTGCAAAGGCGTCAAGATCCCGTGCTCTCAGTTTGTTTATGGCTTACAGTGCCAGATTGCTAACAGTGCCAGATTGCTGTTGCGAGGATCCTTGCGGCTGTCCTGCAGGTATGTTTTGGACGTTTGAGACATGAAAAACACACAGGCCACAGGTGTCACGGGTAGTGTCACTAATATACTTATCAGTTTGTATAAATCCTCTAAGACCCCCATCAAAAATCTAACATCCCCATCTGCACATCAGGTCAACAGGTCATCTTAGGTCGTTATAGATGTTCTTTCTGTTGAAGCCTCTTTCTGTTGAACAAAATCCTGTTTGCCACTGGGATGTTGCCTGTCTCCTGGGATGTTGCTCCTCCTGTGGTGGTAAAATGATACCAGCCTGCGCACAGGCCTTTAGCTCGCTCTATGAAATCAAGTCTTTTCTTCACATTTTTCTGAGATGGCCAGACATAAACTTTGGTGACTTGAAATAGAACCTCAACAAAGTCAAGTGCATTCATCATCCAGAATTACCCTGGGTTATGTTTTTCTATGTGGATCTGACTGGCTTATAATGTAGCGTAGCTTGGATGGCTATCTTGATAGCCCTCAACAATGAATACTGACATGCACAGCGTGTGTCTGACAGTTTCTTCAGCTCCATAGGTTGTTCTGATTGTTCTATCTGAGACGTTCTTTCAGCTTTTTGTTTTTGCTTGAAATAACCTCTTTCTGATACCTGATGAGTGGCCTTTCCCAGCCATCTGCTCATGGCAATATTCAGAGTGAGAGAAAGAGAGAGATGTAACAGGGCTGTGCCCTTCTACCCAGCATTCACCTGGCATAGCGCCACCACATATGGTCCCGCCACATGTATGTTCAGGATACACCTTAACACCCCCAGACCCCAGGCCACGCCCCCACCGCAAAGCTGCCAGGTACCCTCATACCCCTGCATTACCCCAAGCCTCTTAGCACAGCTATTGCCACAGCTGTGTCCCAGTAAAACCCACCAGCAGGGAGACATTAAACATTATCTGCTCCAAGCTAATTAGCTAATGTATAACCTGTATACCACAAAATCACAAAATGAAGGCAAATTTCAACACAAATAAACTCGTATTATTTATTGTAACAAGTACGTGTCGTTACTTCCAGGATCGATAAAAAAAAAAAAAATCAGGCAGAGTTACAAAAATGGACAATTCAAAGCCTGGGTCAAAAAAACGGTTTAAAATGTTATTAGCCAAAATGGGTTCGCATAAAAAATGGGTCAAATCACAAATTAGGTTCTCCACCTAAAAATGGGACAAAATTACTCAAACTCCAAAAACACTCGTACATACACTCACTCGCACACTCACACACACACTCACTCACTCGCACACTCACATGCATGCACGTGCACACTCACTCACACACTCACACCCACACACTCACTCACTCACTTGCACATTCACGCGCACGCCCACATGCGCTGTTGCCCATCAGCTTTCATTCAGGCTTGGAATGGCAGGCTAGCTGGTCTTAAAGGGGCGGGACACAGATTCCTTACCAACTGTTGTATCACAGTATGCATAACTAAATGTTTCTACTTGAAATGGCATCATTTATATATTTATATAATAAGTAGCTGGAATATCAAGGCTCTATGCTCGTTGTCTGTATCTGTTGTGTGTATGTTTCCATGTACGCGTGTACCACTGAGAGGCACTGAATTTCACTTTGCACCTGAAGATTCTACGGCCAAATGCCACTCTCTATCACTAGATGCCTAAAGGATAAACCAAACTTGTTTTAATCTAGTTTTAAATGTTGAGACTGAATCTGAATCCCGGACAAATTTTGGTAAACTATTCCATAGTCGAGGGGCTTTGTATCATAAGGCTCTACCACCTGATTTAGCTTTTGCTACTCTTGGGATAATCAAAAAGCCAGTCTCTTGAGAGTGAAGTAACCTCTAAGGTTTGTAAGGATCTAGGATGTCTTCTAAATACAAAGGCCTAAGACCATTTAGTGACATAGAAGAGAAAAGGAACACCTTCTCCTTGTGGTAGTCTGTTGGCTACCTGGAAGAAGTGCAAGACAAAACTCTGGTGTACAGGTCACAAAAGCATGGATAAGATTTTTCTGTATCCTTTAGAGAGCGAAATTTCTAGATTTTAGCAATAGTTCTAAGCTGAATGTATTTTTAACATGGTATTCAAATGAGAGATCTGGGTCAATTCTTTGATAAGCAAAGTGGGAGTGGGTTATGGTGTTAAAGTGAATTTAGTGGTAAAGAATTGTCCATTGTTTTACATTCTTGATGCTAGATTCTAACTTGAATAAATGCTGGTCCTCTTCTGGTTTCACAGAGAGATAAAACTGAGTGTCATCTTTTTGAAGTAGGCTTGACAACAGCTAATTTAAGCGATTTGGGAACGTGATAGGGATGGGTTAATGATGAATGCTGAAGTGAGTACAGGAAGGAGATTCTTTAATAAACGTGGTCGGTATTGGGTCTAGCATGTTGTAGCTTTAGAGTAGTTTTTGGGGATATAATTGGTTTTTCGAATACACGTATGTTTATAGTGGGAAATGTGAAGAAAGCTTGCTTGTTCATTTCCATTTCTGGTAAATAGTCAGAGGAGGTCAATAGGTTAAATTTCTCTGCTCTTATTTGTTCAATCTTTGAATTTAAAAAAGTCCAATACATTTTACTACAAGTACTTCTTGTAGTAAAAATGTATTTGGGTTTGACACAAAACCTAGTTATTTTTTTAGCAACAGCACCAACATGGCCAGATAAACATGGTTCAAGAAAACCCACATGGGGGTGGCCTCCTTCAGTGCTATAAATAACCCTGTTTAAGTTTTCAGACAAATTCATCTTTGGAGCACAGAGATCTAATATTCAGCATACCTATTTCTACCATTTTCATATCATAGCTTAAATTACTCAAATACCTACTGTTACATTCAATGCTGATTCATGACCAACCCCTGTGTATCATAACAAACAGATTTGTTAACTCGCGGCACAGACACAGTATCAATAGGATAGCTAATATTAGACAGATTTACCTGACTGGAACTAAAACTCAATACATATGAAAATATATTTGGATGTCTAGTCACAGATTCTCATGCAAACATCGGTATTTGACTGAGTGCCTGCTGCCTGTCATGGTTTTAGACAAAAGAAGAGAACCTCTCCATCTCGTTTCACTAGGCCAGGCTTTCCCCAAGATGTTTTCCAGTTATCTATAAAAGCTACATTTGGTGCCCGCCAGTCAGTTAGCCAGCGATTTAGCGACAAGTGTCTGCTGTTAACTCTACTGAAGACTGAGTCAGCCAGAGCTAATTACTGTGTGACTTAATTTCCAAATTAATGTTATTTTTCATAACTTTCGGTTGTCTCGATCTCAATAATTTCTGCTGTAGTGTGTAAAAGAATTTACATTTACCTACAGTCCTGTCTCTGATAACAAACCTAATTTAAATTAAATTTTATTAAAAGTTGACCCCACCTGCCAAATAACATGGTCTTAAACCAGTCTATAAGTGGACTCAAACCACTACTGAGGAACATAAACAAACTATTTATAGTGATATATTAAAATCCAAAACTCTAGAAATCAAAAAAGAATAAAAACATTTCTGAAAACAAATCAATTCTAAATGGAGTATAAAACAACCAGAAACTAATTAATACAATTTTCAATTTTCAACATTTTCAAGAAACAATTATCTAAAATTGTAGGATCCATGGAAGAAAAATATCAGTGTAATCACAAATTGGAAATCAACAATGGTAACATTTGAATAAATTACTTTGATGAACTTGATCAAGAAGTAGACTCAAATTCTACTTTAAAAAGCCACCAGAGCCCTCTGCACCCCCCAGTAAAAGGGGCAGAGCTATAATAAAAGCTCCGAGCTGTCCTTCCTAGGAAAGCCTGTGAGAAAGCCTGTGAGAAAGCCTGTGAGAAAGCCTATGAGAAAGCCTGTGAGAAAGCCTGTGAGAAAGCCTGTG
>JAOVYW010003508.1:0-13991 GCA_025775045.1 Hiodon tergisus | reverse complement strand
TGTGTACGTGTCTGTGATTACTCTGAGGCAGTGACGGGAAGAAGCCCCTCAGTGCAACTAAGCAGCAAGTGTGTGTGTGTGTAGGTGTCTGTAATTAGGCAGTGAAAAGCGTACAGGTAATACGAGAGACTGAAAGACTGGAACGCGATGTGGAAACGCACTACGTCGTGTCCCAGGAAGGACAGGGAGTCGTCTATGGGGAATATGAGTCACCATGTCCGGCAGCGCTGTCACCAGAAACCTTTGATGGCCGGGCGAGTCTCTGCTGTCCGCTGACCGTAACTCACCCCGGGGCGGGGGCGGGGGGGTAAGTTCTCTCCACGCTCAGAATGCCTTCGCCACGATGCTGACATCAGCATCACGTGGATCAATTAAGTCAGAGGATGTTGACTCCATAGAGGTTGAGACTTTGGAAGTGAGTCAGCTTTATAGGGAAAATCTCAACATGTCTGTTGTTGATCAAGGCACCTAACCTAAATTGCTTCATTATATTTAAAAAAAATCTGTGGACAGGTATTGGGTAAAATAGTAAGCCAGGGTTTTTGTTCTGGTTTTCACTCAACCTCCTTACCACTTATTCTTTAATAGGATTCATAATTCATATGATTAATGATGATGTTAATCAAGTGTAAATCAGCTAACTGTGAGGAGAAAGCAACAAAAAAGATTTATACATTATTTGTCCGTTGAGTAAATAAATAAATAAACTAATTAATAAAAACCAACATTAACTGAATGGAATAGGACCAAGTATGCTCTGGCCCTGGGCTCATTACTGCTCATTAACCTGTCAGCCCTGTGTTCACTCAGACTGAGTGGACGGAAGGGTAGGACGTTCACAGCGATGTTCTAAATCTCGCTATTAACAGCCCCTAAAAGCTTCCCTTATCACAGGGGTCCTTCACCCTCGCCACTGAAGTCAATCCATCACTGTGGTTATCAACATTCCCGCGTCCAGTCCGACCCTGGTGGTGTGTGTCTCCGCTGCTGTGTCTGACAGCATACATACGTTCATCTGTATCTGTCTGTCTGTGTGCCATGTGTCTGACAGCATATATACGTTCATCCGTGTCTGTCTGTCTGGGTGCCATGTGTCTGACAGCATATATACGTTCATCTGTGTCTGTCTGTCTGTGTGCCATGTGTCTGACAGTAGGAGCATGCTGGTCTGTATTTTCAGAGGACAAGTTTCCATACCAAACGGATTAAGCGTCCAGGGCTCACAGAGATGTGGGGGCATTGTCGATGCATGGTGGGACTTGGCTTTATTATTGGCCCCCACCCCCAACCCACACAGGCATGCACACACTTAGACCTAAGCCCTGGTGTCGGGTGTCATCAAGCGTGGGGTGTGGAGTGAGGCCATCCCTTGGAAATAACCCCAGGGCCGTTATATAAGGCAGGAAGGGAGACGCAGCGGCCAGAGACCGCAGTCGGAGGGACACCGCCAGAGGAACCCAGACAGACAGAGCGAGAAATAGACAAATAGACAAACAGACAAACAGCCGCCTCAACCCCCAAGAGAGGGATAGAACAGCGCGAGACGAGAGGACAAATCTAACCACAGAAAGGACTTTTGCGTTCCCCACGGCCAACGGACGAGGATGCAGGGCTTGACGGTGCTTGTGAAGCGGGCGGGCAGCGTGGCAGGGGCGGAGCTGGGCTGCAGCGTGCGGGAGGAGAACCGGGCGCAGAGGGAGAGCTACAGCGCCGACTGGCACAGCATTGACCTCCAGACCCGACCTGAGGACAGGTGAGTGGGGTTCGGAGAGCTAACACAGAAGCCGAGCAGGGATGTGGTTTTTAATCAGTTCTGGCCCAACACAATTAGTTTCTTGGCCTGATGCTTTGTGCCATCAGATTAACTTCGTAATTGGCTTTTAATGGGCAGCACTGCAGTTCGTTAACAGAGTAGAATACTCCATTTGAGCTCATTGCGATCGCACTCGATTGGGAACTAAGAAGGGTGCAAATTGGAGAAAAGCCATTGAGAAAAACCAATGACATCTTCCATGTCAATTTGTGGGACCCTTGCAGGCAGACGCTGAACGAGGTGAACAATCGCCAGCGTGAGTCCTACAGCCGGCAGTGGGAGGCGCGACAGCTGGCACAGGCTTGCCCCTCGGGGGTGATCCGCCTGGGCACCCTGGAAAGGGGGGTTCGGGAGCACCAGCAGCTGCCCCACAGGAACACTCTGCCTCTGCCCATCTTCTCCCCCTCTGAGCTGGGAGTCCGGCTGGGCCGGGGCGCCCCCCACACCCTGGAAGACCTCCGACCATTTCCCGTCTCCGACGGAGTCTGCCCGGTCAAGAGGGATCTGGCTGACATCACCCGGGACCTGCCCCCTGTCAAGGCCATCAGGATGGACTTTGCCAAAGCGCCCAGATCGCTTGGGCGCTCCATGTCACAGGAAGCCCAGAGAGGATAAAGAGAGAGGGAGGAAGAGAGAGAGGGAAAGAGAGATGTTAAGAGAAAGAGGGTGATAGTGGAGTGTTAGAGAGAAAATGGAAAATGTCGTCCGAGGTGAGCTTAGCAGGAAACAAAGGGATAGAATCAAATCTGGTGCCTCCACTAAAATTAGACCATGAGAACATGTGAATAAATGCACCCTGTGGGCGTAGGCTTGCATCCCAAGTAGAGATTTCTAGCTGCCTTTCAAAGTTTCCATCCAGTTATAAAAGCCTGATATGGCCCTGCGCAACCCCCATCCCAATTCAGACAATTTCAGGTCAGCAAAGCCAACACTGCGGCAGTAGTTGACCCGGAGACTGGACAGGCAGGTTTACTGCGGCTGACATTTGCTGAGCTAAATTCACTCAAGGCATCGGATTTTTTAATCCCACAGCTAAACTCCCAATAAACTGATGTTAATGTAGGTTGGTGGATATCTGATGCCACAGGGAAAAGAGGTTGAGGTTGCGGGTTGAGAAAGTTGTCCACGTTCCTCATTGATGCCTGAAGAGAAGTTCTGACACTTCACATTGACCAAGGACCTGGCCCAGCTAAGCTCTTACCTTGCTTTCATTATAGTCTTCTTTTTTTTGTGTCTGATTTACTGTAATTAGCTTAATTCAGCTTAATTACTGTTTATATCGATTTTCTTCATTATCAATGGTACATTCACTCTCGGAGTTCAAGATAGTCATCAGCCTTTTAGTAAGAAAAGTTTAAGTTGTATCCCTTGTACATCATTGATGTGTTTATATAGATTGTGTTCTATTTTTTTTAATAATAAATTCCTTGAGTGTTCTCAGTTCTGACTCTCAGTTTTTGTCTTTTGAGCACTATATCTGTTTTAAGCCCTACACCAGCATTTTATTTAACATGGGTTTACCTCCTGATATAAACAAACTGCAAACCAATCAGATGGCTGATTTACAAAAATATATATATTTTTTTAAGTGTCTGTTTTCTGTTTTGAACCCAATGAGAGCCATGCTGGGTTCTGGCTCTCTGGCTCTCTGGCTGTTCCTCTGTGCACAGATTAAACAGCTAAAGGGGTTTTCAGTGTCTGACAGAGTAGCCCTTTGCAGTCAACAAAAGCTATGTTTTTTTGTTTGTTTGTTTTTTGTTTTTGTGACATCATGGGGCCCAGGACACACGATCTAAAATAAGCATAATTTTCACAAGGCTTGAGATAACGAAAAGCCCGCCCGTTCTTCCTTGGCCCCCAAGGCGGGACACCTCTGTCTGTCCACTCGACAGGTACGTGCTCATGTATAAACCTGGGACCGAGCAGAGTGACAACAATACTAATCACACTGGCTGGAATTGAGCAGGAAAAACAAAGCTTTCTAGCTGCATGTGGTTTTTTCCTTTACCAGCTGGTGATTGGCTGAGCAGGGCACAAAGGGGTGCAGTGGCGATAATGTGGGGTTTGTAATACGGGGTGAACAGAGGGTGATTCGCAGCTATTCCTGGAGTCAAACCTAAAGGGTGACGAGGAGACGATTGCCCTGGAAGCGGGGCGAAACGATGGCTTTGTCAGGAGATTATGGAGGCGGGCTCTCCGCAGTGACAACTGATGGAGTTCATGTCTGGTATTATGAGCAGCGCTTATTGCCATATTGATGTGATAATTGGCGGTGAGAGGGTGCTGCCGCCTCATCTCGGTCTGTGGCGCAGCTGTCTGCTGGAGCCATCGAAAAGGAAACATTCCTTTCGTTCCTCACAAAATTCACTCTCCCACTGTCTAAATCCCTGCTCGATGACCTCCATGTGTAACCCCCAGGATCCTTAACCCGAAGACCTCCTTGCTTAGTACCTGGGATACTTAACCTCAAGACCTCCACGCATAACTTCAAAGACCTCCACCGAAGACAGATCTAGGATGGGACAGTAGGAGTCCTGAAGGAGTCCTAACACTCGGACTCAGATACTGCACAATCCAGAAACAACTGTGGATGAACAAATACACAGTGGAAGGTATGTAATGACGACGGTCGCCCTGGGAGACCAGAGCTCAGCTACAGGGGATCTGCCTTCTCGACTCTTCTGCCTGGAACATACTGTAACACGCGCCTGTCTCCTTTTCATTAAAAGAATGACTTAAAAGAACTTCCCCTCTCGGTACGGTGCCCGTTGACTCCCTGCCGAGAACACGCTGTTCCCCCTGCCCTGTCTCTCTCTCTCTCTCTCGCTCTCTCTCTCTCTCTCTCTTTCTCTCTATCTATCTCCTTCATTCCCCATCCCTCAGTGCACAGCTGATACTACAACTGTTAATAATAGCAGGGTAAACATTGTCATTGCCAGAGAGACATTGCCTGATTTGCCCCTGGCCCCCTTTCATTGCTCCATGATCCCATTGCTCTGCTTATCTAGCGGTTACCGTGGCTGCGTGGCAGCCCTTGTACCCTCCAATCCATCTGCCCACGCACACATTCACACATACGTGTGTTGCAAGCACTCCTCCACGACTGACGAGTTCAGCTCTTTGGGCTCACAACGTTGCTCTGAGGCCAGGCTGGAGATGTGGACACAGAGGGAGCCAGCAGCGGCCAGCGGCCAGCACCTTCTTCTGTAATCTCCTGCCAGCCCCGCTTCATATTGCCACCTCTTAATAGACTGGGTTTTGTTTTCTATTTAGTTTATTAAATAGTTTTGTCCTTGGCAATGCTGCGCCCATTTCCTGTTTTTTCGTTTTTGATCAGTGCTGTTTCTTGTGTCGTTTTGTGGACGCTACACAATGTAGAACTGAATGTGGTGTGTACACGTTCCTTCCTGCTCCTCTTCTGTCTCTGTCATTCTGCACCTGTGCTCTCTTTTATCTGTGTCCCGGCATTGTCAGTGTGGGGTGTGTGATATCCAGAGACGGCATGTGGTGTCGGATGATGGACCCCTGGCTGTCTAACACTCTCCCCCTCCCCTTCTACCTCTCACCCACTCTGCCCTGTAGAAGAGAAGATGTCCAAGGTGATAACTGCCTCGTTATCTGTTTGCAACCTTTGCAACAAAAACTCACATGTCTCCCGACAGCTGGAATCCAACCGCTTGGCGACTTGGATACAAACACTCCAATGAACATATAGGGACAAAGAACATATGAACACAGACAAACCCACGCAGAGAGACTGTGAGTTTTGGGGACCAATGAATCGCCCCTAACATACACCTTTGACTGCCCAGGGTAGCTCAGTCCGGATGCAGGGTGTGTCGACACTCAGTCTGGCTGCGAGCGTGTTGGCTGGCTCAACAATGGTGCTCCGATGCTGCAGGACATGGAGTTCTGGAGGACAGGCAGGAGATGTCTACCTAGTGGGCAGGTGCCGAGAGCACAGTGGAGAAACAGGGGCACATGGTACAGGTAGTTACCTCTGAAAGAGCTGTGTATATTTAAATATATACATATATACCATGACATATATACCATGATTTCTGAGGTAAAAGCAATCGAGAGATCCAGGGAGGAAATGGGGTCAACTAGATCCTAGTGAGCAGACAGAAGTAATTAGTGAAGGGTGGGTGTAAGGGTGTGAAAGGGCTATATAAAAACGCCATAAATCGGAGGAAAAGAGAAGTCGTGTAAACAAGAGAGGGTGAGGCAGAAGGCGTAAGAGACACCAGGCTGCCTGCAGCAGCTGTGCATTCTCTCTCGGCCACGGAGCGCTCCTTTCCATGGTCCTGGTTTCCCTTTGAACCATAATATGTGCGTTACTGACCCCTGCTGGGTAAACCACATAGCACAACAAGAGTCAACAAAGGTACTTGACTTCTTTAAAAAACTATATAAACAAATTGTGCTAAGGGGACATGTATTTCACTCGCGTGTATTCATTGCTGCTTTCGTCATCAAACAGGATCATTTCTAATTAGCAAATGTTTTGTTTTGCATAATTTTGCTGCTGTATTTATTTAACTTGTGCAATAAGGTCGGTATCCAATGTAGTTAACAAAAACAACTTATAGCCATTATAATGACAGCACATTGTATGTGTGCTTGTCTGCGTGTGTGTGAGTGCCAATTATCTTTCCCTGTACGTGCAGTCCTGAGTTCTCTGCGTGTTTCAGTTATATATGCAACTTTATGCATCGGTCATTTAATCCTAGATTGAATGAGGGGTAATGGAAAATTAATTAAATGAACGAAGTGTTATTTAATCAAAACCAGGGTGAAGTTATATTTTCACGCCGTGCACGGTGCCAGCAGTGGTGACTTTGTGGTTTCTACACTTCGACGCGCCTCAGGTGGCGACACACCTGGCTGCTCCACCACCAGACGGGTAACACTTGCAGGACAATGGGGCTGCAAAGGTGAGTGTGACCCCTCAGTGGGCAAAACAAAAGAGCTCATTAAACATTAAGCTCACCGCTAACACATGTCCCATTGAAGATATTACACTGGCAGCGTTTAGTCCCCCAACAGATAGAAACTGCATATTGTCACACCTGATAGTGTTGAAAAAAAAGCCTACGCCAGAAAAGAGGAATCAGTGTAAGGTTTACTCTGCCCCTGCCCTCAATACGTAGAAATCATTCAAACCGAGGCTTATATATAACAGGGCATTGTGTTGTTATTACAAATATTTATTTTTGAAAATATACTCGGAACAGAAAAAGAGTTCTAAAAACTAAAAATAAGGACAGTTCATCTATCGATAAATGCTGGGTATGAAGTACATCTCAGTATAAAAGGCTCTGGGTTTTTTTTCTCTCTCAACATGAACGCTGGGCAGGCAGAGGGAAAACTAAAGCTGCTGGCGTCATTGTCTGTGCCCTCTGACCTTCTGACCTTCATCTCTCACAATGTTGCCTCAGTAGCACTGTAATATCCTGTGCCGAGAGATGAAAAAAGGAAACATAAAAAGGGTTCACAGAGGTCAAGAAAACAAACATTGTCATTTAATTGAATGGATAAATAATGATACATCCTACCGTTGTGGTTTCAGTGGTCATAAGCTTTTGCCAATATCATTGGAAGTAATTCAAGCAGTCATGCAGTGTGTGGTTTGAGCCTGTAAAGGCTACCTGCAGCAGGACAGACCTCAGCCCCCATTGTCCTGGTAGCTCTGGGAGGGGGAGGAGGTGGGACAGCCCTCCTGTAAGACATCACACAGGTGCACGTGTCATACCTGCGTATGGTCACCATCCCAACGCCTGGGGTTCTTTCTAATACAAGCATCATTTGCAGATATTTTTGTTTATTTACATACATGCGGTTGTTAGCACAGACTATGTCTGTGTGTGTTTGAATGTGTGTGTGTGTGTGTATGAACAGGGAAATGCAGCCTTACCTGTCTCGGCTGGGTCCGGGCCATAGGTCTCTGCGCTCCACTGAGTCCTGGTGAAGCGGGCCGGGCTGGGGCTGGAGTGGGGGAACCCAAGCCGGGTAGGAGGGTAGGACAACAGGCTGATAGTGATGATGGTAGACCACCTGGTCTTCATCCTCTACAATCACTGGGCATCTCACATGCTTTAAAGAAATGTAATAGAGTAGGACCACTTGCCCCGATTCCCCTGACACATCTGGGGGGAAACCCGGGGGGCGGGGGTTTATGAGCGGGGCAGGCTGTACCTCTTGGGCGGCCGGTCCCTCGAAGTACCCAAAAGAGCTGAGCGCCGACATGGTCATGTTGTTCATGATCACCTGCTGCATCTGCGCATTCTGGATCATCATCAGCTCCACCAGGTCTGCCCACAGATGCAGAGTTTAAGTGTTAAGTTGGTATTTTTCACTGGCCGCAAGGCAGAAATATGTGAATGTGTGCAGAGTACAGAGGGAATGCACCCCAACATTAGATGGAATTCAAAACTGTCCCGACTCTCAGAAAGGGAAATAAATAAAAAAGAGCAGAGGGTAGTCTGCTCTTGCTCTGCTTTGGGATGCTATGATTTGTTGAATTATTAAGAATGATGAAGTTGGAGGAAGAACGACACAGGTCGTGAGATTCCAATAGCACGTGATACGTCATCATCCTTAATGGTACACATACACAGACACACACAACGCACAGAGTGAAAGAGGGAGAGAGACTTTTTAAAGTTTAAAGTCTGAAGTTCTGCTGAAGCACAGTAAGACTCCCAAACCTTCCTTGACATGTCTATGACAAACAGGAGGAGCAGAAGACCACATTGTTGATGGAATTTGCTGCCGGATCGTGGTGGGCTGCTGTAAAGCCTGAGGATAGACAACAGATAGGCAGCAGTTTCTTTGACTGTTAATACATTGCACACAATAACCCTTTCACATGTATGAGTGAGAACAAAGGTTTTTGTCTAAGGTTAGAGCTAAGAAGAAAGCATTTAAAAATGTAATTTATGTAAAATGAAAAAAAATCTGCAAAATGCAGAAAATTATTTGGGGGGGTGTTAAGCATTGAAAATTCACAACTTATTGTATATTCGCCGTCTCGGCGCCCCAGCACAAATTACTTCGATCAAATATTCAGTTAGCGTTCCTTCCTAATCCACGCTATGACTGTAAATGGATAATTGCGCATCAGATACATGACGCTTCGGTAAGTTACAAAGGACGCAGAGATCGCTAACAGGTCACATTACAAATAAACCTTCGGCGCAGAGAGAACATTAACTTACGGGTTGTTGAATGATATGCACGTGAGGCTCATGGTTCCAATGCTGTGGATGGACGTAACTGTCACCTATCCACGCCATTATAACTAAAGTAAATGAAACTAAATCACAACTACTTTCACGGACTTACGTCAACCATGGAGCAGGTGCGAACAAGTTGGGTTGTCATAGAGTCAGAAAATAAACAAGAGAAATTAACAAACGCTCGAAATGCGCGGCCGCCGTCTCTAGCCAACAAGGTGAATACAATGTGTGCACTTCTTTCATCGTTGTTTTACATTTACTACTGCGTCTTTGCAAATGATTGTGCAGTATTTTGAAAATTCCATGAATCTCAGTATTCCCACAATTAACGCGCTATTAAACTAAAACACAATTCAGCGGTAGGTTCGCGCCGTCGACTTTAACTAGTGCCCAGTGTTACATACAATGTTTAGAAATTCTCTAAAACAATGTCGCTTTATTAATACATATGGTTTCGTCAGGTAAGTCTTACATTATCGTATTTCTATAGGCTATATATAGTACATGAATGCGTGAGACTTCATAAATCGCGCGATATATGTTTAAACCTTGAGAGGGTTTTTGGAAACGGCCCCCAGACCAGCAGCAGTATTTGTGTCACTTAAATAACATTTTATCCCACCGAACCGAATTCGTTGTTATCGGAACAAAACGACTATTTGTAAATCACTGTTTACTATTAATCTAAAGTTAATGTTTGTGAAATGTAGACAGTGTTAATATATCAATTTAATAACTCTGGTTGTAAAGACCCCGCAAAGATTGATACCTGGAGTGGGATTAATTGCCATGTAACTGGCTGCTACTGTCTTACTTGAAATTTTTGAATTCACTTCCTGGGCAAATGCGTGTAGACTGGAGGGGCGAGGAGATTATGGAATAGAGGCGTTGCGTTTTTATCTCGCTCGACTGATTTTATTTCGCTCTCGGTGGAGGAAAACCAGCGCCCAGCTGGGACATCCTTTTACCGCACAGACCGCGCTAATTACAATGTGCCCCCTGCTGAGTTCGTTCAGTCTGGATCTCGCCAAACCCCCCATTGCATTCGCCCACCGCTTTGCTGTCTCTCTCTCAACCGCGGGTAGCCCTCCGCCCCCCGTTGCAGCGTTTCAAACTGTAATTAATCAATAGGACGCAGGGGAAATTGGAAGGATCTCCTGTGTTTTCAGAAGGCCCTGTAGCTGTGTGGGCAAAGAGAAACAAAGGAGATCATAGAGGGAGGATCAAGTTAAAAACAGCAGCCGTGGGCTGATAACAAACACATTGGGATAAAAAGGTAAGAATTCCCCACAGCCAATCAAAGAGCGAGAACATGCTGCGCCTTCGAGCAGCATTTTACTAGGAATATTTCTTCTCTGCCTTTACCATGGGCATTGATGTACGTGTCATCGTCTTGAGTGATGGATGTGGAAATTCAATTGGCGAGTTAAAAATACAATAATATTCAGGCATCTTCTGACTTCGTCCCACTCTCCACTGGCACGGTGTTGAATTTGTCCACTTGTAGAACATGGAAAGTTACCTCAAGGTAGAAGGGCACCCCTTAGTTTGAAGGTGGGGTCATCTGGACAGAACTTAGTTCAAAAGCTATTAGAAAAGTTTATAAGTGGGTCGCTAGTGGCAACGAGCACGTTGGAGGCTGCCATTCAGAATGGATATGACTGCTCTAGCCAATATTTTCCCCCACCATTTGCAGTTCAGTCTTTCAAATTCAATGCCCTTTTCCCTTGTGCGGCTTTCTGGATTATGACCAAATCGTCATTTCCCCAGGAATATTTAATGATGGACACATTTCAGCTTCCCATCAGCATCATTTAAAGTGCACTCAGAATTGGCATCGTCTGAAGCATCTTACTGCATTAAAACTATTTTAATAATGAATTGAACTTGAGATAAAATTTAAGCCGGAGTAGGTACATTAACTCATGGCGCACTATTTAAAGCGAATGCTATTTTTACCTCTGATGGAGGATAGTGTGTTTGAGGCAGCCGGTAAAATTTGGAGGCCGTTTCTAACTCTTGCCCCACCGATCTCCATCTGCTTTCACCAACCCATCCCCCCGTCCGCCACCACTATGGCATTCGCTCAGCTTGCTCAGTTCCCATGGCAACCCTAACCTGTTTCTGCAGAACTCCGGTGGTGCATGAGCATTAGTTTAAAAAAACAAAAAAAAGCTCATCTGCATCTGACTTTGCGACATTGTTTAGCCCAAAAACCAAGACAAAGCCCCGATATATTATGTTTGGGAAGGTAAATTCAAAAAAATGTTGTGCAACAGTGCTCACTTCCTATTTCAATAAAGGCACCATACCCTGCTTTTTGCCCTGGTGCTACAGTGTCTCCAGGCCATTCCAATAAAGGCACCATACCCTGCTTTCTGCGCTGGTGTTATCATGTCTCATGCCACTCCGATGGAGGCAATAAACCCTGCGTTCTGCCGCAGGCCATTTCAATAAAAGCGCTACCCCCTGACTTCTGCCACAGGTCATTTCAACCGATGCACCATACTCTGCGTTTTACCACATGCAATTTCAATTGACACTGCCTTTGAGCTCTCAATGAGCACTGGAGAGACTTGAATCGTTTCCCCACAGCCCCCAAAAGCAGCAACCCAAACCTGTGAGCCCTATGGCCTCAGGCTGGTGGTCAGGGGAGACTAGGTGAAATGTCCGTTGTCTGTAGGAAAATAAAAGTTATGTGTACCTCTGTCAGTGCAGTGGAGGTTCAGAGCTTCTTTCGGAGGTCTGCTCACTCATGATGGGATGTCTGCGGTATCGAGGCTGAGTCACCCCTCTTGCCATTCTCCCGTGGGACTGAAGTCCAATTTCAAGCTAACAAATAGATGGAAGGAGAAAGTCGGACATTTTATGTAGGTTCTGTTTTCTAACCCTGCAGACACAATCAGATCCACGTCGTGAGGGGAAGCTTGAACATCACAGCTACAGTACAACATCAAAGCCAGTCTGCAGCTTTTTTGTGGACCTGGCTTTGGTGGCACTGACTGCTTGACACATAATTTATACCTATTTATACCCATCAACCTATGCATTGCTATAAGGCTTAAATCCAAAGAGGGAGGCCATGCATGTTAATTTTAATGTCAACCTCATGACTGGCCTCAACTTTGCATATGACTGGATGCGCACTCCGTTGGCCCCAGTTAACAGTGACTCGTGTTAACAGCGCATAGGGAATGCAGCTTCAATTTAACGACCGTCGCTGTGCCCAGTGACCATATGCTTGTTTTCAAAGCACTGGGAGAGAAATAGGCACAGGTGGGGGGGCTGATATAATGTCGCATTTCAGAAGCGTCAGTCTTAAGCAATGAGAAAGGACAGAAAGAGTTGAAATCTAGTTTTATAAGTGACGAGCGAGCTTCAGAACAGTGTTTGGGAGGGAGTAGGCATTCTCTCGGCTGCCCCTGTGCCAATTAGGGCCTCTCCAGATTCTGGCGAACCTCGTTAGTCTAGTAAACAGCAGAGTAGGTCAATTAAGTGCGGACAGTAATTATCTGCAGCGTGCTCCCTGGCCCCAGCGTTGGCTGCTGTCCAATGTTTACAAATCTGAAGCACACCTACATGTTCAGGCTTATTACTGGTCATCTTAAAAGGACGACACCCACCACCCTCCATGGGACGATCGACGCGCTTCACAGTGTAGCTTCAGCCTGAGTGCGTCATCGAAATTCACACCTCCACTGCGTGGTATATATGAACTACACCGCCCACTAGAGGATGCTGGATGTTGGAAGGTATGCCTAAACGCAGGTATGAGCAGGTCAGCCCACATGCGGTTGTGCTGAGGCCAAGCCAAAGAACCAGATATCCATTAGTGAGGGCCACGGCTTCCCGCGGCTGGGCACGTGGGCACACACCTCTGCACGTCGGACAGATAATGTGCGAACGTTTATTAACACGTATTGATCCTTTTCTTCAGTGAAATCAGAGAGTTTAGATGTGACTCTAAAATCAAAGAGTGGGATATTTATTTATTTTTATTAGAAGCAGAACTAGTTACGGGAAATTTTGTTTCCGGAAGGATTTCTGTTGAGGCAGGGCAGGGAGCACGTCAAACTTCTGTCAAACCGGTTTGTGTGATGTAAAACCAGGCACACGGATGGGCCAATGTGCCGTCAATTTTCTTTCAAGTCTACGTTGTACTGTTTCTGAGGGTAGAAAAATGCTCTTTTTTCTCTTTAAAAAAATCTCTCTTTTTTTGTCCAGGGTATAGGTTGAAAATGAGAAACGTCAGGGTTTGTATTACAAATATTTCAAATATTAAGGAATACAGTTTAATAGCATATCTATCCTATCCTAAAGGAGTCAATCCTGCACTCATTATTTTAAACAAAGTGAAGATTGTTATATGTCATGTCATGTTCCGCAGACTCCCTTTTTGTGGGGCTGACATTTAGGGAATCACATCGTGTCAGCATAATGGATTCTGAGGCTGGGGAGAGCAGAAAAATAAGTTGGGGAAGGTGGAAAAATAATTGTGCGGTATGGAAAAGGAGAGGGAGTGGTGGGGAGAGCTTGTTGAAGAAGGAAAGTCAACATCTCTGAGCTGAATCGAGCAGCTGAAGGCGATTCGTTTGCCCTGGAGCATTTTAGGCTCATTGTCCGGGTCTGACAGCATCTTTAAAATGAGCCCGTTCCCTGAAGCACTCAGCATTCGACAGTCTAAACTTTTCCCTTCACACAGACTGTCTGAAACCCTAGACGATATTGAGCCTCGCTGCTGTATTTAGGCAGAGGGATCTTTCTCACCGGGGCCGTGATAAATGACCGGTCTTTACCAACTGCTTGGCAGAAAGAATGCTTCGCCGGGACTAATTTGTTTAATTTTCCATCAGCCCCTTTGCATACAGGCACAGATTGTCTGGTGTGTGTGTGTGTGTGTGTGTGTGTGTGTGTGTGTGTGTGTGTGTGTGTGTGTG
>JAOVYW010003505.1:0-10273 GCA_025775045.1 Hiodon tergisus | reverse complement strand
GTGGAGGAGAGACACAGAGTTGCTCAGGTAGACTTTTTTTACTTTTAAATCACCTTTATTTTCAAACAATCATCAAGACCTATTAAAATTATTTTATATTATTTCCTCCCCCCCACAAACAAATATCACCCACACTACCTTACAGAAAAAAACGACAAACACAGATCCACGTCCCCAGCCGTGACATCCGCAGTTCTACGGCCTATACATTCAGTTTCAATGTTACTCTATCCAATCCACACAGCACCTCATTTACACACCGTAAATCCTCAAATTTACCAAGATCGTTCATCATTCGATAAAATTCATAGTCAACTCTCAGTCTGCATTTCACCAGTACCTTAAACATAATCAGCACATCATTACTCCCCAGCCCCGCCACTCGGTTCTTCCTACTCTTATAAATAGCCAGCTTGGCCTGTCCCAACAGGAAATTTACAATTCGATCAGTCCTTTTCGTTTTCCTCCTATAACCATTCCCAAACTCAAACTGCTCACATCCATCACACCTTGACCTCCTTTCTCCTTTGGCAGGTACAGTGTTCCTTTCCTCAGCCAGTGCAGAAAACACTTTCCGTCCCAGAAAAAGTCCTGCATCACCTTCCGCACCGCATTCAGCAGCCCGAACACACTGCCCCAGTGTGGATGCCACCAGGATGTTGATAATCAGAGCTCGCGCCAGCACCCCCTCCCAGTTCTTCATCTCGCCGGTGTTGTCCCCCAGGTGCACCCCCAAGTTCCTGAATCCTCCCCTGCTCCGTGTAACTCCTCCAGGCAGCTCCGGGGGTCCGCAGTGCCCCTCCCCCCCCCCCCCACTGCCCCAGCAGCAGTCCACAGCTCTTGGTCCAGTTCGCCTTGGCCGAGGATAAAGTCTCAAAGTTAACCAGAGTGCCATGCAGTGTCTGGATGTCCTGCTCCTCCTTGACCAGTGCCACTAGGTCGTCATGCTGACACTGCGATAGGGTGTCCGGGACAGTGTGGTATAGACCGTCCACCGATCCCCCGACGCAGTTCTTGGAGCAGGGGTTCGATGGCCAGGGAGTACAGCGTGCCTGAGAGTGCGTAGCCCTGTCTAACCCCACTCAGGACTCTGAAAGTGTACCTTCAGTACACTGTAAATGTTACGATAGAGCACCTGAGTCATGGCCGTGAAGACAGGGCTGAACCCAAAAGACTCCATGGTCCTCCACAAATACTGGTGCTCAACCAAATCAAACGATGTTGTCAAAGATTGACCTGCCGGGCACACAGTAGGTCTGGTCCAAGTGTATCACTGAGCAAGGGACAACACCCAACCGACTGGCCAGTGTTCTGGACAACTACCTGTAGTCCACACACAACAGTGAGATAGGTCTGCCCCCTTTTTCGGCAGCAGCTAAGTGGCAGCTCCCCTTTGGCCAAGCTTTCATTGTAAACTGCAAGGAGGTCCCCCCCGAGGTTGCTCTAGAACGCCCTGTAGAATTCAGTGGGCAGTCCGTCTATGCCAGGGGCTCTCCCGGTGCCCAACCCACAAAGTGCAGCGGAGAGCTCCTGCAGAGAGTCAGCGGAGATCTCCTGCAGAGAGTCAGCGGAGATCTCCTGCAGAGAGTCAGAGGAGATCTCCTGCAGAGAGTCAGCGGAGAGCTCCTGCAGAGAGTCAGCGGAGAGCACCTGCAGAGAGTCAGCGGAGATCTCCTGCAGAGAGTCAGCGGAGATCTCCTGCAGAGAGTCAGCGGAGATCTCCTGCAGAGAGTCAGCGGAGAGCTCATGCAGAGAGTCAGCGGAGATCTCCTGCAGAGAGTCAGCGGAGAGCTCCTGCAGAGAGTCAGCGGAGAGCTCCTGCAGAGAGTTCCCCTCCTGCCCTTTTTTTCTCCGCTTCAGGGACCTGTGGCAGACCTAGGTGGAAACTGTGTGTGTGGGTTGCGCCATCACCACCAACCTGCCTGGAGAACAGCTCCGTGTAAAACTGCACAGCCCTCCTGAATATCTCTCCCGGCTCCTTTGGCTCAGAGCCGTCGGCAGTGCATCAGTTTGCTCTGGCCCCGTTTCTTCTCCAGGCCGAAGAAGTATTTGGTTGTGGCGTCCACCTGTGATACACTCTGAAACCTAGACCTCGTCCACACTCTCTGCGCTTTAGTGTCCAGCAGGTCAATGAGTAACGCTTTTTTGCCTTTGAAGTCCTCAACAAGCCTACCGTTTGAGGTGGACTCCAGAGCCTGCTGAAGCTTCACGATATCCCACCACTGCGTCAGGGAACTAAAGCTGGCCTTTCGCCTTCTCCACTGCCGCCAAAAAAAAAACGAAAACAGGTTCTGAAAATGTGCATCATCGGTCAAAGGGGTATTAAAATGCCAGTATGCACTGCACGTTTTAACGTTAAAACAGTTACCATTAAAACACAGTGATCTGACAAACCAGTGGAGGTGATAAAAACAGACTTGACTGTACTAAAATGGTTCTGAAAACAACAAAACCGGTCTAATCTGGCCAGAGAGAGCCTATCCCCCCTCGCTTTCACCCACGTGTACTGTCTGTTGTGAATATGAAAAGATTTCCACAGAAGAGAGTTACAGCGCATCTCTCTGGCTGATGCTGTGTATGGTTCTGCGTGATTACTGTCCTCTTTGTCATTTTCAGTACGATTAAAACCTCCACCCAGAAAAAATACTGCTCATTTTTTTCTGTCACATTGAAGAAGGGTATCCTCTAAAACCTTAAAAAATAACACCCTGTCAGTACCGTCAGTAGGTGCATAAACCTTAATCAAAATGAGCAAGGTCAACTCCATATACCTCACGCATGACGAGGAGACACTTTTTAACAAACTCATCAACAGTCACAGAAACAGGTTTGACATTCTCATAGCAACCCCGGCGCTCAGAAAGGACCCGTGACTTAAAACAATATCACCCTTCCATTCCTTCATCCATTCAGTCCAATTTCGAACATCGCTGTGCGTTTCCTGTAAAAACATTACATGGACACTTTTCTAGTTAATCAGCTCAAAATCCGCAGCTCGCTTCAGGGCATCCCGGCACCCGTTAATATTCAAACTCCCGAGTTTTATTTCACCCATTAGATAAAAGAGGAAAGAAAACAAGCAGAAAAGAGCAGCAAAGAGACAGATAAATGCGAGAGACAAACTACCCCTCATTGAACTTCAGTTTTGTCAAAACGTTTTTCAACCACCATTTCTCCTGATCGCTCAAACCATCGCCGGAAGTAGTTTTCTTCAAACAGAGCCTACTAACCACCTCGAACAGATTTATGTCGGGAAAATATTCCTCCACCACTGCATTTTTTCCCCTTTCGTTTTTCGTGAAAACCCCCGAATCGTCTCCAGCTCGTGACCCCTGGCTGGCCCTGTCAGCATTGACTAGCCCAGGACTCTGCTACCAGGGACGAGTTGGCGAGGCTGCCCTCACGCTCGCCCTCCGACTCCGAAGACTCCTCGAGGACACTACTGGCACACACCACCGAGGCGAGGCTGCCCTCACGCTCGCCCTCCGACTCCGAAGACTCCTCGAGGACACTACTGGCAGCGAGAACACTCCACCGAGGCGAGGCTGCCCTCACGCTCGCCCTCACACTCGCCCTTCGACTCCTCGAGGACACTCCTGGCACACTCCACCGAGGCGAGGCTGCCCCTTCTGCGGCATCCGTACCGTCAGCCTTGCTCGCCCCGACCCGGGTCCCAACACCTTCAGTACCGACTTCGTCTGCCGCCGTCCTGCGTTTGTTGGCCACTAGCCCTCCGCAGCCTTTCCTGGTCCCCTTCGTACCCGGGAGTTTTGAATCCCCGAAATCCCCAGTATCCTCTAGCCCCGCCTTACACTGTGATTCCTAGTGCTATATTATGTGGGATAAGGTATCTGCAGTATGTGAAATAAGAATGATACACCTGCTGACTAATCCTTTATGTATGTGGCTTACAAGGACGCTAAAATGCTGAAATAGTCTTTTAAAGGTTATATTTTCTTTCTTTTTTTCACAAAACTAAAACTTAATTTGTTATTATGCCATAAAGTGAGAAACTGGAAGGTCCAAAATAATGACTTGACGTGCACTAAAAATTAGCACACTTTGGACCCCACCTCAAACGGGTCAGCCATTTTCAGTACCATTGCCTTGATGCAACCGTACCACCTGGTCCAGCAAACACTTATTTTCGGTTTACCCCAAACGGTTTTTTCTTTTAACAAAAGCATTTAAAAGATCAGGATTATGCATTCTGAGTGGTTTTTTGTGCTGATGGGAGGAGGCACGCGGCTGCCGATTGGGAAAATGTCACGCTTTTCAGAGTCTTGGTTTACCCCTCAACACCTCCTCACACTAATTATACCCACGGCAGTGAACAGAAATCCCCCACCAAACATGTGAGCTGTTACCGCTACCTGTGCTGTCCGTCACAGTTTACAGAGTCCTCCTGGCATAATTACATTCATTAATTAAATCAGAAATAAAGGTAAGCTAGGTGCGGGGTGCTTTAGGAATGGGTTTAACAGAGTTTAACAGAGCTTTTCAGAGTAGGAGATTGATATTTTTCTGCCCTGAACATTTCACTGGGTGCAGCTTTGGTTTAAATTAAGTTTTAACAGACGGGGCAAGTGGTGCAAAACCATGCAGGATCCCTTTAGCGCTTTTGAAAGCACGATATATCTGAGCGTGTGACAGCAAAGGTTGGCTTCACGGCCAAGCACTCTGCAGCAGCTGTAAGGGAACACTAACCCAACTGACTAATTTACTGTATAGATTTTTCAGTTCCAGTGAACAGTTCCCTTTCATACAAATTCACACTGTTGAAGACGAGCCGCTTTTTCTTTATGTTGATAATGTGGGTCCTTTATGGAATTACCCGGTTGAACCGACACTTACCACAAGCATCGCGTTGAAAAAACAGCCAAACCGTTTCTTGGGTTTATGAGACCATGCAAGGGAGGAGGGGGCTGTATTTTAACGAGGCCACTGGCGGAGTGACTGTTATCACGAGTTCAGTGAACTCTCATTCCGGAGTGACCTGCAGAAGTCTTTGTAACGATGCCTTGTGGCGATTCTGGAATGACTTAATCGTGGAGACAAAGAGAAAATAAATGTATTCACTTCTGGTGGTTTTAACCACAAGGCCACAATCCTGCCTCTTAGCACAAGCAAATTAACAGCACCACGCTTTGGCCACACAATCATTTAATGACAGAGTGGAGATTAATTATATGATTTTTAATTAATACATAATATGGTCAGTCATTCAGACTTTCTTCTTTTGAAAGGAAGAAGAGCCCTTTGTAATTGGCTTTTGCCCTCTTCAACCTAGTCAGCAAGCAGAACTCTAAATGTAATGGGCGGGGGGGGGGGGGGACTGTGATGATTATGAAAATTATGGCTCAACTCATTTCATATTCCCGGTGACATTACAGTCATTGGGTTCGGGCATTTAATGACAAGGTATCTGAAATGAAGTTATTAGCGCGTAACTGCAATTATTCAGGTGAAATAATCTTAAACATAATCAGGGGTGATTAATGAGCCAATACTTTGTAGGTAGATTTGGGAAATTTGGTGTACAGACCAAAGACAAACAAGATATTTACATATTAATGATTTCAGGGGATACATCCAGCAAATGAGGCCGTGGAAAAATGCATTTGCTATTTCAAACGTCGTTACAAAAAAGGTTGTGTAAGCTTTGTTTAATTTCTATGGATGGTGCTAACCGTAGACTCTTAATATTAAAATAAAGGTTAATTATTTTGGAGAGGAGTGGTTTAGTAAAAAAACAAACTACAATAGATTACAGAATACATTCTGTTCATGATTCAAAATATTGAAAAAACTAAAAAATCCCATCAAGCTATTAATATGTACACGATATGTCAGTCAAATCATCGGTTTGGAATTAGGCGTCTGAACGACTGCATTTTAAAAGACAACGAAACACAGGCCGTACCATGTCACGAATAAAAACGCAGTTTATAGCCTTGTGCTGTGATTGTGTGATTGCTGTGACACTGGCGCTAATGACGACTGTTTCGGGGAAAAGATGAATCGTTTCAGGACGGATCTGGTGCAGAGATGGCTTTTGATCAGGCCAGACATATACACAGAAAACATAATGCAGTTAGCCATCTCTCTCGCTCACCAGGAAAAGGAGAATCTATTAGATGACCAGATGTCTAATCCCCCAAATGGCCTTCTGTGTATAGGCGGTATCAGCGATTATAAACAGGCTGGCTAGCAATTATAAAATAAGTCGTTAGCAGAGTAATACCTTCCTTGGTGGGAGACAGTCGTAGTGAGAGTAATACGTTCCTGGGTGGGAGACAGTCGTTAGTAGAGTAATACGTTCCTTGGTGGGAGACAGTCGTTAGTAGAGTAATACGTTCCTTGGTGGGAGACAGTCGTAGTGAGAGCAATACGTTCATTGGTGGGAGACAGTCGTAGTGAGAGTAATACGTTCCTTGGTGGGAGACAGTCGTAGTGAGAGTAATACATTCCTTGGTGGGAGACAGTCGTAGTGAGAGTAATACGTTCCTTGGTGGGAGACAGTCGTAGTGAGAGTAGAATTTTATTGACTGCAATATTATTATCACTTTTTTTTAAACGACTCTTTCTATTGCTACGACTTCTTGTTTCTTTTACGAATCCGAGTTTCAAAGCCGAGTTTCCTACACAATCTACACCTAATGACTTCAGCAATTTACTTTCCACCTGACGGAACGGTGTTTTTGTCTCGGGACCGTTAATCAAACGTGATTAGAACCACGGAATGTCAAACAGACACCATCTGCCATCGAGATTTCCACATGTGAATTACGTGAACAACACTTTTCCCTTTTAACTTAGAGTGAGATTCAGAGGCAGTCGTTAGCAATGATTTACCAAACGTTCACTTATTTAGTACAATTTCAGTAGAATATATATATATATATCCTGCTAAGTATCGTTACAACATGTACTCTATCGTCTGTCTCAACTTTATTATAATTAACAAGTGAAGTAACCTGAGATGTGGTTTGTGGTCCAGAAGAGAGCCTCAGAAAGCTGACAACAGATCAGACAATTCAGAGCTGAAGGCCTGAGGCTAGGTCGTGCAATACAATAGCTGGATAGGCAGACAGTCGGTTGCTATGGTAACGGTGTTGAGAGTTTCTAGTTTTCTTTGCGGTATATTTTTACAATAACAGAAGGACTATATTCTTTAACTAAGCATTTTCACAAAAAAATAAAAACTGTAAGAAGGAAAACATTTGAAAAAGATGAAATTCAAACACATACGCACACAGACAAACCATTGTGTTTGAAAAAAAAACAAGAAATCACAAAATCTTTTTATTTTCCTTTTCCAAGATTGTCCTCGTGAGGGTAGCCGTGACAGCAGGGTCACGTGAGACGTGCCCCAGCAGACCTCCAGAGGAAGCAGACCAGGGGATATCCTAATTCAGCACCCAAACCACCCATGCTGACCCCTCTCAATCCTGAGCGGGAGGGTCTCAACTCCAAAGCTCTTCTGAGCTTCTCGCAGTGAAGCCGGTAAGACTGACTCTTGAACACATAGTTACGAGCTGTGAGACCCATTGTCACGTGTGGGATCCTTTTTTCTGAACATTTAAAATTTAACAAGTCAGCCATTTCAATCATAAATAATAAAAATAAATGAATGTATCCAATATTTAGTTAGCCATGCCTTCAGTTCCACTGTCCAGGTGGAATCTTCTTTATTCGTCTTATTTTTCTCCAGTGGTTTACTCCACACTTTAAGGGTCAGGCTATACTGAATAAAAGTGACAGTCTCATAGAAGTCTCTCCGTGAGGCAGTGTTACACTCAGGCGCTGTAATGAAGCTCCTCGGGCGCTGTTGTCTACCCAGACCCACAGTGTCACCTGTCATTAGGGAGCCGGTGCATTTCAGAGAGCTTGGTCACCGCGCCTTGTCACAGCTTCCACAAACCAACTTGTTGAGCATCCTCAGAGTAAAGTTAAATATGCTAACTCAGACAGGGGTGATCTTTTGGTGAAAGAGGCTTCTGTCTGCAAATCAGAGCTCCGTCAGCGTAAGCGATGGGATGACACCGCTACCTAAAGAATAATTAAAACAAATGAAACTCTTAGAAAAAGAATGACTTGTTAGTTACGAAGATAAATTATCACGAATGCAGGAATGTTTAAAAAAGGGAACTGGAAATGCATTGAGATCCAACAGTAGCCACTGATTTGACTTCAGTCCACTGTGAACCCCAACCTGGGTGGTGCTCTGCCAATCGTGTGCCCCTGTTTGGCCAATCATGTGCCCCTGCTCGGCCAATCATGAGACCCTGTTCGGCCAATCATGAGCCCCTGTTCGGCCAATCGTGTGGCTCTGCTCGGCCGATCGTGTGCCCCTGCTCGGCCAATCATGTGCCCCTGCTCTTCCAATCGTGTGCCCCTGCTCGGCCAATCGTGTGCCCCTGCTCTTCCAATCGTGTGCCCCTGCTCGGCCAATCGTGTGCCCCTGCTCTGCCGATAGTGTGCCCCTGCTCGGCCAATCGTGTGCCCCTGCTCGGCCAATCGTGTGCCCCTGCTCGGCCAATCGTGTGCCCCGGCTGAGGGGGCCGCTTGTGAAAAGTCCGCCACAGATATCTGTGACGGATACCTTAATGAGTACTGAGTGTCTGACATGCGACTTCTCCAATGAAAGAGGGAGTGTGTGAGTTTCAAATTTACATCTGTTCTCAGGTCTCTATTTTGATCTAGTTCTGTCCAGAAAAAGAATACTTTTTTCTGCATTTTAGCACATCTTCCATTGAATTTAGACAGATCAGTGTCGCAGTGAAATATAGAGGGAGGCTGAGAGAGAAAAATTATGCTGGAATTTGGTGTGCAAGGTGATCAAACACGCAATCTTCAGGCGTGAAAAAGCTATTGCCCCCCCAAATCAAGCAAATGAAAAACTATATTCAGGGTCAGCTATAGGAGCCATATTGTCCAAAGGGAGAGAGTTTGTGACAGCAGTGAATTATGGGTTCTGGAACAATGTCCTGTAGATTAATTAAAAGTGGAACTTGTTTGACATGGCGCCTGTTACTTGTAAGACCAAACCTTTCATTCCAAAGTAAGAGCCTTATAATGGAGGTCCAGGAAGGTGGTGGGGGTGGTGTCATGGATGGTGGCGGGGATGGTGTCATGGATGGTGGTGGGGATGGTGTCGGGGGTGGTGTCATGGATGGTGGTGGGGATGGTGTCGGGGGTGGTGTCATGGGTGGTGTCGGGGGTGGTGTCATGGGTGGTGTCGGGGGTGGTGTCATGGTTGAGGGATACTTTATGGACCTGGACACCTTGCTCAGCTCTCCAAGATTCCTCCCCTGCTCTGTGAGAGACTAATCAAAAAGGGTGTGGTTGCAGATATTACTGCTAAAGGTGGTGTAACCAGTCATTACTGCTAAAGGTGGTGTAACCAGTCATTAATGCTAAAGGTGGTGTAACCAGTCATTAATGTTAAAGGTGGTGTAACCACATATTCAGTCCATGGAGGCAATTATTTTTTCACATTTTTTTCATTTTAATGAATATCAACATTTTGTGTTATTTTTTTCACTCAAGCTTCATTTTATCTAACATTGGCTTCTGGTTGAAGATCTGTTGGCGTTCAGTGTGGAAAAAGTGGTGAAATGCAGAAAGTCAGACAGGGAGCTAAAACTTTTTCCATGGTACTGTACACTGCTGGCTGCAGTCTACAGAATGGCCAATTACCGCTTCCCCAGACAACCAGGATAGCAGCACCTGGGATGCTGGTCTAGCTACGTGTTTGGGCGTTCATAGCTAGCACTCATATCCAGCGTGACCGTTGCCCCCTACAGGAAGGTCAGAGGGAATTCCTCCCATGGAGATGTCAAACAGAGACATTATGTGCAGTGCTTTATTCTCCACTGAACAGTTCACGTCAACTAAGTTTAGATGTAATTTATCATTTTTAAAATGAATATAATGACATTTTCTAAAACTGAAAAAGAGAATGATTTCGTAATTACATGGGAAACAGATGAAAAGCCTTGCTAGTTGGGATGTATAGGGTGTCAGTGGGAGACTGCAGTGATCTTGTATAATGTGGTGCACTTTAACCAGGATTCACCAAGACTTAAAGTGCCAACTCTGTCAGATCACACACACACACACTCAAACAAACTGTTCACACACACACACACACAGACACACACACACACACACACACACACACACACACACAGACACACACACACAGACACACAGACACACACACACACACACACACACACACACACACACACACACACACACACACACA